>JAWQEG010001174.1:0-42500 GCA_033782935.1 Petrolisthes cinctipes
GGGGGTAGCTTCTGATTCTGGCGCTACGTCTGAGTTGTTGGTTGGTTGTAGTGGGTAAGATGTTAGATGTTTGTGGTGGGTTAGTAGGTGTGGTGAGTATCCTGACGGTGTTGGTGATGTGTCGTTTTCTGGAGGGCAGTATTTGGAGGTCTTGTGTCTGGTTGTTAATAGAGGGTTGTAGGGTTTCTATGTAGATCGCTTCTAGGTAGGAGAGTCTTCTGCTGTCTGTTTCTTTGTCTAGTATGGTGGTATTGTTTACTAGTTTGTCTCGTGTCAGAGCTTGGTTGTCGTGGGTAAGGTAGTGGTCTTTTATAGACCCTGACTGGAGGTGCATGGTGAGACGACGAGACAGTGATGTTTGTGTTTACCAACATAGTGGTGAGGCTCACAGTCCACACTGTTACAGGTGTGTTGGTAAATCACGTGGTCACTGTTCATCGGTCTCTTGGGGGTAGTAGGTCGGTTGTGTAGGGTGAGGTTCGAGGTTTTTGGAGACTTGTAGTAAATTACTAGTTTGATCTCGCTGTCTGGGTCGGTGGGGTGAACATTCTTCTTTATTATGTCTCTTAGTATGGTCTCGTCAGTCTTGTAGTCGGTAGACATGTAGTTGCGGTAGTAGAGTTTGATATCACTGTTGGGTTTGGTTGGGGGATTCACCTCGTACCATTTTTCTAGCTGGAGTTTGATGGTGTTGGAGACGTCTGTGTTGGAATATCCATTGTTTACCAGGACTTGGGTGAGACGGTCCAGTTCCTGGTGTGTGTCTCTCCAGCTGGTGCAGTGGGAGAGAGCCCTCCTGACGTAGGATGAGATGGTGGATTGGAGGTATCTCTTGGGGCATTCACTGTCACCATTTAGACACCGTCCGTTGTTGGTGGACTTTGTGTACACTGTGGTTCGGAAGTCTGAGTCGTGGTGGGCAACCAAGAGGTCCAGGAAGGGTAGTTTGCCATCCGTTGCTTTTTCGTAGGTGAAGTTCAGACCAGACGAGGAGATAAACCGTTGTTGTAGTAGTAGTAGCTCGTCTAGGTCCTTCACTTGAACAAAAATGTCGTCAACATACCGACAGTATAACGATGGGCGATTACATTTGAGAAGGTCCTCTTCAACAGTACCCATAAAGAAGTTAGCGAAGAGGACCCCCAGGGGGCTACCCATCGCTATACCGTCAATCTGCTGATACATATTGCCACGGGGGCAAACACAGACACAGACACAGACGTCTCCAACACCATCAAACTCCAGCTAGAAAAATGGTACGAGGTGAATCCCCCAACCAAACCCAACAGTGATATCAAACTCTACTACCGCAACTACATGTCTACCGACTACAAGACTGACGAGACCATACTAAGAGACATAATAAAGAAGAATGTTCACCCCACCGACCCAGACAGCGAGATCAAACTAGTAATTTACTACAAGTCTCCAAAAACCTCGAACCTCACCCTACACAACCGACCTACTACCCCCAAGAGACCGATGAACAGTGACCACGTGATTTACCAACACACCTGTAACAGTGTGGACTGTGAGCCTCACCACTATGTTGGTAAAACACAAACATCACTGTCTCGTCGTCTCACCATGCACCTCCAGTCAGGGTCTATAAAAGACCACTACCTTACCCACGACAACCAAGCTCTGACACGAGACAAACTAGTAAACAATACCACCATACTAGACAAAGAAACAGACAGCAGAAGACTCTCCTACCTAGAAGCGATCTACATAGAAACCCTACAACCCTCTATTAACAACCAGACACAAGACCTCCAAATACTGCCCTCCAGAAAACGACACATCACCAACACCGTCAGGATACTCACCACACCTACTAACCCACCACAAACATCTAACATCTTACCCACTACAACCAACCAACAACTCAGACGTAGCGCCAGAATCAGAAGCTACCCCCTATCCACCAATCACTAGGCCTCTGATATGGTGGCCCCGCCCACCCCACATACGGAAAACAGTTAAATACCCCTCACCCACTCAGAATCGCCACTTCCTCCTGAAGATGTCCGATGTACTGGACGAAACGTCGACCTCCCCCAACAACTCAACTTTTGCCTCACTCATCCACCATCTAAGTGAAGACTTAAGAAAAATTGTAAGAAATATTGAAAATATAAATAATAAACTCATTAATGCAGAACAAGCCATTTCCTTTAACCTCGTTTGTTTGAAAGAGAATATATATATATATATATATATATATATATATATATATCCATTTTACCGTCTCCTTCAATCTCTCTCTCTCTCTCTCTCTCTCTCTCTCTCTCTCTCCATTTTACCGTCTCCTTCATAGTTCCTCCTTCCGTCTTTTGTTCTCGCTCTCTCTCTCTCTCTCTCTCTCTCTCTCTCTCTCTCTCTCTCTCTCTCTCAGTTATCGTCTCTTTCATAGCTCCTCCTTCCTCCTATTGTTCTGTAATCCCCTCCTACTTCATCTCATCCTTTGGTTTTCCTTTCCTTTCTTAACATTTTTCCCCACTCCTTCCGTCCGCTCAAGTCCTCTTTGGTTCCACTTTTTCTTTGTTTTGGAGTCCAGCAATCTGTCTGTCCTCTCACTCACTCACTCACTCACTCACTCAACACATCTCCCGCCTCTCTTCCTCCTCCTCCATGTCTTCCCTCTTTAATCATCTTTCTTTTCCCCTTTTTTGACAACTCTCCTCCTCTATCTTGTCAACTTTCATCCATCATTCTTTCATTTATTTATATTTCAAATTTTATATTCAATTTTTTTTTCATAAATATATTTTTTTACTTTCCTCTTTCCTTCATTTTCACTAACGTTCCTCCCCCCCCCCAAACCCCCCATCCATACGTCCCCCTCACTATATAATATCTTGTCACTGGAAAACAGACGTGTATCCTAATTGAATACCAAATCCACACTATTTTTAATAAGAGGAATAGCCTATAAATATTCAGCGACTTGAGCCTCTTTTCTTTCCTTCACTTGATTTTCTTAATTTGTCACTCTTCGTGCAATTGTGTCAAACACCACAAAAATTAATTATTATTCTTTTTCGCCGCGTCTACGTAGGCCGAGTTATTACATTTTTCTCTCTCACTTATTTTCCCCAGTTCTCTCTTTTGTTTTTACTTTTCATCCTCCTTTTCTCCATCGTCTTCTTTCGCCACCAAATAATTTTCCACTTGTTTTAAATTGCGACTGAGCAGATCAATAAAAATTCTTTCTCAAGATAGATTTAAAAAGGGCGTGAGTTGAGAAGAGAGTTGATTCGGATTATGGACATCAGGAGAACCGACGACTTCTCTTCAACTATTTTTTTTCAACATTTTTTTCAACAATATATATTTTTTCTTTTCAACAAATCTTTTTCTTCAACATTTTTTTCTTCTTTGTACAAATTCTGATCCTCAACCTTACAACAAATAGTATTTTTCCCGAAGCAGAATATATTGTGTGTGTGTGTGTGTGTGTGTGTGTGTGTGTGTGTGTGTGTGTGTGTGTGTGTGTGTGTGTGTGTGTGTGTGTGTGTGTGTGTGTGTCGTCGTCGATCTGAGAAAATGCTAAACCCACATCTGACTTTGCTCTTATCAATACTATAGTTACTCTGATTCATTAAGGCTTGACTGAATACGAAAACACAGTGAGGAGGGAGAAGGAAGGAAGGAAGGAAGGAAGGAGCCTCTACTGACGAAGATCCCATATACAACACCTTCAGATCAAAGCTATATATACAGGTAGGTCCTACTCATCAACAAGCTCATCCCTAATTAGTATTGGTGTTTCCTAACGTCTAATTGTTACACTTCATTATAGGGATATGTTTGGCTTCTCTTGTCTTCCTAGTGTATGGCTTCTCTTATTACAGAAAAGCCACTCGTCCCTTCCATTATACAGTGCAACACGTGTCATGGTTAGAAGGGATAGTGATGAGAGGCTGAGGTAGTGAGGATGTTGCATGCGTACAAGAGTTAAGTGAATGGTTAGACGATAAAAAAGAATTGTGACCCAGAATTTTTAGGACGGGATAAAGTGGAGGAAGATGTGTGTGTGTGTGTGTGTGTGTGTGTGTGTGTGTGTGTGTGTGTGTGTGTGTGTGTGTGTGTGTGTGTGTGTGTGTGTGTGTGAGTGTGTGTGTGTGTGTGTGTGTGTGTGAGTGTGTGTGTGTGTGTGTGTGTGTGTGTGTGTGTGTGTGTGTGTGTGTATGTGTATGTGTGTGTGTGTGTGTGTGTGTGTGTGTGTGTGTGTGTGTGTGTTGACCTGAATCATAATTTGGTCTTTTATTCAATCTACATTACATCAACTTACTGTCCAGAGTAAAACCACGACAAACACAACGAAAACACCAACAACAAGAATACCCTCAAGCAAAAAAATCACACACAACATTAACTTTCAGCACGGGAAGAAAAAAAACCATTCAATTCTAACAACAACACAAACAAAGCGTGCGTGATAAAGAGGAAATTGATGGTGGTGATCCAGGCTAAGAGATTTCACACCATACATGTCTAGGCAATAACTCATCTTTATTCTCGGCTCATGATCTAAATGAGGGGAGTAATCTATTGTCGGTTTACTGAATGGGTTCTGATTTCTATCAAACTTTACTATGTTACACAAACAGATTCATTTATGGCTTGTATTTTGATGTGATGGTGTGTTTCCCTTCCTCCTCCTTCTCCCTCTCCTTTTCATATTTTATTTTTCCCCTATTCCTTCCTCATCGTACCCTTCTTATTATAATTTTTCTCCTCTTCCATGTTTTATTCCTATCCTATCCCTTCCTTCTCGTCCTCTTTTTCTTCCTCCTCCTCCTCTTCTCCTCATATTTTATTCATTCCTCTCCCATCCATTCCTCCTCTTCCTATTTCTCTTCACTCTATATGTATTTGTTTATCCTTTGAATCCTCTAGTTATCTCCTATACTCTACCACCAACACCACCACCACCACAAGCACCTCCCCTTCTACACACAACCCTTATATACAAACTTTCATTACTTCTCCTCTTTCTCTCCTCAACTACTAATAAACTTTACTCGTATTCCTCTTACTCTTCCTCCTCTGCACACCCACTCTAACTCTCATTCCTTCTCCTCCTCCTCTTCGTCCTCTTAAATTTCCTCCTCCCCCTCCTTCTAATTTTCTTCCTACTCCTCCTCCTCCTCCTTGTAATTTTCCTTCTCCTCCTCTTCCTCCTCCTCCTTCTGCAGCCTCTCCTTCATCACCTTCTCCTCCTCCTCCTCTTCTTCCTTTCCTCCTCCTCCTCCTTCTGCAGCGTCTCCTTCATGATCTTCTTCTCCTTCTCCTCCTCTTCTTCCTTTCCTCCTCCTTCTACTTCTGTAGCGTCTCCTTCATCATCTTCTTCTCCTTCTTCTTCCCTTTCTTCTCCTTCTGTAGCGTCTCCTTCATCACCTCCTCCTCCTACTCCGTCACCACCTCCATACACCACAGCAGGGGACTCCTTACGTAAGCCCCTCCACAAGGCAGTTCATTCTCTCCAGGCCCTCCACACCCACTCCTCCAACGCCCCTCTGGTCACGCCTCTCCTCTCATCTAATCTCATCTTACATCATCTCTCTCAATGCATTTTTTATTGGACCACGAATCCCCTTGCCATTTTTGCATCCTATACTAATTTGAGCAATGTGTGTTTTTCCGTCCGTCTGTCCACACCATTTCTCTAAGACTGAAAATTGGAACCCAAATTGAGTGAAATATTTTTTTGGGGGGGAACGTCATAGATTTACGAATTTCACCTTCAGTTTGTGTGCAGAAGGATATAATATTGGCCAATTTACTCAGTCTGCTGGGAACGGAGAGGAAGAACTTTGGTTAATTTTTAGTAGTGTTAAGAGGAGACCATCTTGTTGAATCCCATAATCACTGTAATGAGTGTATGTATGTATGTATCTAGTTAACACACACACACACACACACACACACGCTCTCTCTCTCTCTCTCTCTTTCTCTCTCTCTCACACACACACACACACACACACACACACACACACACACACACGCTCTCTCTCTCTCTCTCTCTCTCTCTCTCTCTCTCTCTCTCTCTCTCTCTCTCTCTCTCTCTCTCTCTCTCTCTCTCTCTCTCTCTCTCTCTCTCTCTCTCTCTCTCTCTCTCTCTCTCTCTCTCTCTCTCTTATCACATTACCCACTAGGAGTATTTCACCACCTCCTTTTCCCTCGGTCCTCTTCATTCACAGCTGTTTACCCCTATGTGTGTGTGTGTGTGTGTGTGTGTGTGTGTGTGTGTGTGTGTGTGTGTCAATCCATCGAAGTACCTGTGTATCTAATTATCTATCTATCTATCTACCAATTTATCAACAAACCCATTACCAATAAATATGCTTTCTATACTCCAACCTTTACCAACCTACTAGATATACCTTTATAACTTCCATACCTAACTACTTATCTATCTACATGTATATCCACTCATCTATTTATTTATCCAAGTACTAAATTTATCTATTAATCTATTTTTCTATGTATCTATCTATCTATGTATCTATTTATCTACCTCCTTCCTAGACAACACACATCCTTCCTCTTGTCTGTAATCATCGTCTGTCTTCCTCGGGCCACAAATTGCAGTTTCCAGACTAAATGCCTTGTTAGCATCAATTAAACTGCCTTAACTCCCTTTATTAATTATAGAGTTATACGGCAGAGCCAAATGATCTATTAACCACAGAGAGAGAGAGAGAGAGAGAGAGAGAGAGAGAGAGAGAGAGAGAGAGAGAGAGAGAGAGAGAGAGATGTAGTAACAAGGCATCATCACTTTAAATAAAATAAACCATTAAATTTGTATGCAAGCTAATTAAGGCGATTTACGGTGACTATGATAAAAAATAAATAAATTGCTACTCTTATTAGGAAAGCAAAAAAACCAAACTAGATATATGTGCCAATCTGTACACAACAGTTCTTTGCCACACTTTTAAACAATACCAAGCCTTACTGAGATAACAAAGCCTCCCCCCTCACACACACACATAAAAGACATCGTGGCTTAGTCGGTTCATATTATAATCCTCCTCAAATTCGAACTTGTATGGGTGTGTGGATAAGATGTAGTAATGTCCGGAACAAAAGGAGTTAGTGGTATAATTTATATATATTATAATATAGTCTAATTTATATATATCATACTATTGTCTATCATTCGTCCAACTCATCATGCTAACATCTACTTTTTCATCCTCTTCCTCCGTCTTTTTTTTCTCTTTCCTTCAACTTCTTTGCCTCATTAATTCTCTCCTCACATCTTACACACACACACGCACACACACACACACACACACACCTCATATTTTCTTCCCTCTTTCCCTGACCCCTCCTCATTCCTTCTTCATCTTCCTTCCTCACACCACCTTCCCTCGGCCCCTACTCACACCTCCTCCCACCCGTGACCGATCCATATCCGTCCACTCCATCTTATTCCATACAGTCAAGATCAAAAGTTACGTCCCACTTGCCACTTTACATCCCACTATACTGAATTATCAACACTGAGAAACACACAACATATGCATTGTACTTAAGGGGATAGTACACTTTTGATACATTATAAGAGCACCTTGATTCCTCCAAAGTATGTCAGGAAACAGGACCAGATGGACAAAAATAATGGTGGCCTGTATGTTGCTTGGAGGAATCAGTTGCTCCAGATTTACTAACATGCACTGCACTATACTATCCCCTTAATTAATAGATGAATTACTAAACAAGACAGAGAGACATACAAGGTAACATAAGCTCTAGACACCACAACATAACACTATTCCCTGATTCGACTCTCACGCCAATTAAGTTTCCAGACCACAATAGTCTTGGCAGTCACCACAAGCACCTGAGGCCTTACATGCACCAGTGGCCAAACAATCAACTCGCAGAAAGTTGAGGGGGAAGTGCAGTGTTGGTAAATAAATCTGGAGCAAATGATTCCTTCAAAGTATTCCAAGCAAACAGAACACCATTATATTTGTTCATCTAGTCCTGTTTCCGGGCATACATTGTAGGAATCAAGGTGATCCAATGTAACAAAAGTGAATTACCCCCTTAATGGCTCTTATGTCTCTCCTTCACTGATGCACCGTGGTTCTTAGGGAGTCAAAATCCTATAGCAAATTCCTATGGTAAAATCCGTGTATGAGTGGCCTAACAGCGAGAACACTCACAGACACCATACAACACACACGTACTGTACACTTCACCACATGCACCCACATACACACTTCACCACATGCACACACATACACACACGTACACTTCTCCACATACACACACATACACACTTCTCCACATGCACCCACATACACTTCTCTACATGCACACACATACACACTTCTCTACATGCACCCACATACACACTTCTCTACATGCACCCATGTACACACACATACACTTCTACACATACATACACTCTATCAAACTATAGGAGAAAAAAAAATGGCTCTTATGTCCCCCTTTCTCTCTTTCTCTTAGGGGGCCATATTCCCCTAGCCAATTCCTCAAGAGACAAATTAATAATATGTTGTCGACGATGTTAAAAGTCCCAAAGTTCAAATGTATTAATAGCCAAACCAATTATTATCCTTGAAATTTGACTATAATTACCACAACATCGATCGCAGTTACGTAGCCTAAAAGTCACACGTGTCGTAGGTGCTATAAAATTCGGTTCGAACGACTGGGAAAACGACCACAAAAAATGACTATATTATAAATCCCAGCATTCCATAATTTTAGAATGGCAAAACAAACACCAGCTGACATGGCTTCTACGACACTCATTATTCTGAAGAGGGAAATTATTAGACAAAATATTAAATCATACGTCACTTCCATTCCGAAACTTTGTGAGTATTTTCCACCATTCATAATTCTATCCTACAATTCCCTTGAAGTTAAAAGGACATATGAGCCACTTATACTGGTTGGTTAATAGGCCTCTGTTTCCCGTAATACGCCATCCATATATCCTACAATTCCGTTAAAGTTAAAAGGACATATGAGACTTTGTCCTGTTTGGTTAATAGGCCACTGTTAACCGGACACGCCTTCAATATATCCTACACTACCCCAAAATAAGAAGGACATATGAGCCACTTTGTCCTGGTTGGTTAATAGGCCACTGTTACCCGGACACGCCTTCAATATATCCTACACTACCCCAAAATAAGGACATATGAGCCACTTTGTCCTGTTTGGTTAATAGGCCACTGTTGCCCGGATTGTGTGAGGTGTGTCAAGCCAGGGACAACTTCTGGTGGTCATGTTAACTCGACGACTGCAGCTGTCCTCCTCATCTGAATAATGAACCAAAGCACGTCACCATCCTTGAACTAGTTCCCTCGTGTGTGTGTATGTGTGAAGAGGGAGCACTGTAGGTTTGTGTGTGTGTGTGTGTGTGTGAAGAGGGAGCACTGTAGGTAGGTTTGTGTGTGTGTGTGTGTGTGTGTGTGTGAAGAGGGAGCACTGTAGGTAGGTTTGTGTGTGTGTGTGTGTGAAGAGGGAGCACTATAGATAGGTAGGTAGGTGTGTGTGTGTGTGTGTGTGTGTGTGTCTGAAACTGGAGCACTGTAGGTAGGTTTGTGTGTGTGTACTAATATGGAAATTGTAGGACCACTTCTCCTGGAACCAAATGCCGTATAATTACAGTCCGCAATGAGGCTGTGTGTATGTGTGTATGTGTGTGTGTGTGTGTGTGTGTGTGTGTGTGCGTGTGTGTGTGTGTTTGTGTGAAAAGGGATTACTGTCGGTAGGATTGTGTGTGTGTGTGTGCTAATTTTTTTTTTTACTGATATAATCCACGTTTCGGCATCGACTGGAGGAATTAACTGCAGACTTCAATTCGCCGACAATTTTCTCTTCGTGCTGTACATTCACGAGCACTTATAAGTATCCAGGTGTGCTTCGAATACCTAGAGACGGTAAATAAATGCACAATAAGATCTCCATTGGAATTAGTTTGTTGGTGCATTGGACTTTTCGAAACTTCAACCAGAGCTGTATACTTATTAGTGCTCGTGACTGTACATACATACATACATACAGACAGTCCAATCCAAATCATCATTAATTATAAAACACCATTATAACCGAGAGCTGTGTCGTTTAGTCTACCCTTCAAGTTAGTAAATCCTAATCTGTACATTTATATCCCTTTATCCGAGGCCTGTTTATTTTTTTGTGGTCCATTATGTTATTATTGTTTCTGCTCATCTACCTGCCGCCATTAGAATATCCATCATCTTAATGTGGAAGATGTGGCATAACTTGACATTAATGGGTTTATGAATACAAGTGTTTGGTTCGCCTCACTACACCCATACACCGTTCTCTCATCTCTATACATAATTTATAATACCCTCTTCACCTTCCTTCCCATCTCTTTCTTGTCCTTGCTGTTTCTACCATCCTCCTCTCGTTTTTACCTAACTTTTTCTCTTCCTTCCTCTCTTCTGTCCTCACTATACCCATATTTATAATCCACATACTTTTTACTTGTTTCCCTCCCCTTCTCCCTTCTGTTCTCACTGTGTCCTTCCTATGTCCCATCATCTAAAGTCACCCCACTTACCCATTCTTTCCTATATAGCCCCCCTGTCCCATCCTTCCCAACTGACCCCCTCTGTTCTATGTTATCTCTCTTCCCCATCCTTTCCTAGCCACCCTGTCCCATCCTTCCCAACTGACTCCCTCTGTTCCATGTTATCTCTCTTCACCATCCTTTCGGAGCCCCCCTGTCCCATCCTTCCCAACTGCCCCCCAACATAAACCATCCTTCCCATACCCTCACTGTCTCATCCCTATTCTTACGTTCCATCCTTCCCATGTCAGTCCACAAATAGCCTGCCTCTTTCTCTCACTGAACTGACCTGGCCTCGTTGAATTCATGTATATACTACTTCTTCTCTTTCTTCTCCCGAGGGACACACAGCACCAGAAAGAATCGAGGCAAGGTGGGGGAGGGAAAGAAAGGGAGAGAAAAGTGAATAGTTTTCCCCTCTCCATCCGTCTTCCTTCCACCCAGCCTCCTCTTCTTACGTCACTCGAGATAACATCCATATATTATCCCTTCTCCCCCCTCGTCTCTCCCTCGTCTCTCTCTCTCTCTCTCTCTCTCTCTCTCTCTCTCACAATGGTACAGTGGCAACACCAAAATCTATTATTCTTCTATGTGTCTATAGGTTTCATTTTTGTGTGGGATACCAACAAGACTAATTTATACTACACAGTGCTTCGTTCGTCCTCGCCCTTGGAAGGTAATGTGATATAATACCGGTACGTAACAGCAGCGTGTACGTGAGCAAGCAAGCAAGCAAGGACGTATATATAGCATCCACCTACCTACCTGAGGCTTGCAATTCAACACCTTAAGCCTCTCTCTCTCTCTCTCTCTCTCTCTCTCTCTTATATAAACTACACTTTATATTGGTATAGGCAGAATAAGGTTGAAATGCAAGACTACCGAGAGAGAGACATGTATATAACTTTGCACAAACCTGGAGACTGACAGAACTTATAACATCTTTCACGCAGCTCCATCTCTGTCTATTGTTTATCGATATTCACCAGACATCTTTGTTGTTTTCTCCTCTCCTTTCCCTCACCGGTATATCCTTCTTACCTTCTCCCTGCCTTTTATTATTTCGCCTTTACTCCATCTCCTATATTTCATTCCATATTTTCTCTTTTCCTCCCTCTTCCTCTCATTCTGTCTCACACTGGCTGTACACACATCCTCTCCTTATCCATATTATAATTAAATCTCTTCACTTTGTATTAGTATATATATTTTTTATATATTTTCTTTCGGCAGTGACTATTGATTGTACCAAACCTTTGCCTTGGTACGGAAATATGGAGAGTCTTAATTCTGTGTTTTTGTTTTTTTTTTTTTTTTCGGATTTAGAATTTATGCTGTGATGGTTAGGTTAGGTCAAGTTAGGTTGGCTTAGGTTACGGTAGGTTAGGTCGCGATCGGTGAAATTTAATCACATCGTATCCTATCAACAACTATCTATGTCTTTTCTAAAATTATTTGATGGGGAAAAAAATTAGTTAGATTAGGTTAGAATTTATGTTGTGAAAGTTAGGTTTGGTGGTTTATCCTTTAGAAATACATTGCCAGACTTTGAACGAATGAGTCCAGTCACGAACTCCCAAACTCATTCCATTCATCAGTGACATGGGAGGCCAAAGAGAAGACTACAGGCTACAAGGGTATTTTTTTGATATACAGACTTGGCGTTTGTTAATTAAAGGGGGAGAAACTCTTGATTTTAGGAGGGATATTGATTCCTCCTATTAACTATGTCATGAAACTCGTTAAAGGGGTAATTAATTAACTTTTTGTTATATTGGAGTGCCTTGATTCCTCTAAAATATGCCAGGAAACAGAAGCAGAAAAGGAAAATTAATGGTGTTCTGTTGCTTGGAATAGTTTGGAGGAATCAGTTGCTCCAGATTTACCAACACAAAATTTCCCCCTTAAGGTGATTTTATGTTTTCTGGGATCGTTTGGAGGAATGAATAACCCTCCAATTCACCCCAAAATAGGTTCTCTCTTTAAATGGTTTCATAATTGTGAATTTGATGATACCATTAGTAACCATTAGTAACAACATGATGTATTGTACACTCTCGCCCAAAACTTTCTTATTTTCCGCCACACAATTTTGAACCTTTAGATTAATTATATATTTTGTCTTTTTCTGTTCTTTTATAAACATCAGTAGCAGACAGGGAAACATTAGCTGGCTGGCCGAGTTAAGGAACTCTCGGGTGAGAGTGTACACAGGGGGTCAATAATTTTTTTACTGATCCGAGGTGTACAATATGAATTTCTACCAACTGAAGTTCGAACCACAATTTTTCGGAAGGAGGGAGTTGCGAAGTTGGTAGAGATTCATGTTGTGTCTCGGATCAGGACAGAATTATTGACCCCCAGTGAACAGTACAATACATCCACGGACTAAGGTATTGACGCCTCACAGTGAACCATGAAACCGTGACGTGAGAAACTGAAGCACTTAGTACGGCTGCCCCTGTATGGTGTGAACTGTATTAAGTTTTTCATTTCTATATGTCCCGGATTCATGATTCCCTTGGGTGTACAGTCGGCGGCAAAAGTCCTGTCGCCTCACTTGCTTCACCAAGGTATTCATAGACTCGAGATTATTAGGTGTAGAAAACATGCGTATTTTTCGAGTCCATGAACACTGTACGTCTCGGTGAAGCAGGTGAGGCGACAGGACTTCTGCCGCCGACTGTACAGTACAACTATCTCCCTCCCTTCCTCTCTCAAGGGAGTGTCGGGTCAGAGAGGAACTTTTGTCTTGACTATACTTCCCTTCATCTTACTATAGACACGTAATCACAGAATAATCGGGCAGCCTCCTAGCAAAGACCAATAGATATGTATATGTTATGTCTGTCAAACACTCCCATGTATTCATTTGTACACTACAACTAAGCAGCCAAGGGAGGACCAATAAGTATGTATATACTGTATGTATATCACTGTTAGACACACTCTTGTATACCTTCCTTTGTATTCTATAACAAAGTAGCCAAGGAAGGACCAATAGGTGTGTATGTCGCTGTTATGACATCTCTTGTATTCCTTGTATTCTATAACAAAACAACATCACAAGGAATAATGTATATGTCGCTGTTAGACACTCCCTTGTAATAATTCTTTTGTTTACTATAACGTTTATCATTCAACTGTATCCGCCCACTCTGCCTTCACCATGCACCAGCGACCGGTCATGCATTATTCTGTCCAAAACTGCATAAGAAATGCCTGTCTTTTAAAATGCATGAACCGTGGAATGGAATAACCTCTCCTTTTGATCCTTCTCTTCCTCCATTACCCTCATATTCCTGTTTCTCTTCTGCTCCTTTTATTTTTCTCTTCCTCTTCTCTTTCTTTTCATAGTTCTACTTTTTTCATTCCCTCTACCTCCCTCCATTCCACTCCATTTTCACTCTCATTCTTTCTCTTTTTTCTCTCCCGTTTTTCATCCTCCCCTCTCTTCTCCCTCCGTTTCCTTTCCACTCACTTCCCTCCTCCTTCACCTCTCCACTCTTCTTTAAGGGGAGATTCTATTGTTGGTGATTTGGAAGGTCTGATTCCTTCAAACGATGACACGAAACAAATCCCCTATTAGTACGGTCTTCTGTATCACCTCCAACATACCACACACACACACACACACACACACACACACACACCACAGTACAGGACGTGAGTGACTTAAGGGACCCTGTGATGTAGTCAGAAAATTGGAGATAAATGCGTCCTTCAAATATTGCCACGAAACACCACCTATAGGGAAAGAGCTTGTTTCGTGGCATAGTTAGGAGGAATCAGAAGCATCCAATTTTCATACACGATCACAGGGTCCTTAAAGAGCCAACTCAGGACAAGTGGTTATCAATATTTCTGCTCCTGTACAAAAGACCTAACAACACGTATGAGTATAATACATTTCCCAGTGTGTGTTGGTCTATAAAACTGCAACATGAATGAGCATTAGAAATGTCCTCGTGTATGGTCGATAAAAATACTGTACCAATTTAATAGACTTAGGACGTATGAGTATAATATTTTTCCCGATAATACTGCAACACGAATGAGCATAATATATTGTTTCTCTGTGTGTTCCATTTTTGGTTTGGCTGCGTCAGAACGGGAGGGTATAATGTCAAACGGTTCCGCCATTCCGTCAGTCTATCCGTCGACCTGTCCGTCCGTCCGTCCGTCTGTCTGTCTGTCTGTCCGTGTGGTGGCCAGCAGAGCGGGTAAAATCGCCTGCACGCTATCAAAACACTGGCAGGACTTGAGTTTACATAGTGATGGGCCACTCCAGGGTAGGACTGCCGCGCATACATACATACATACATACATACATACACATATATTCTTCAAGTGTGCTGTATCTAAAACCCATTACCGTATTTATTTTTTTGACAGAATAGTTTAGGATAGGTTAGAAAAGGTTGAGTGACGTAGGTTAGAGTAGGCTAAGTATTTCAGGATATAGGTTAGACAAGGTTAGATACGATAACATTGATAAAGGTATTTGAGATCAGGTCAGGGTAGGTTAATATGCTAAATAGGTCATGCAGGTTACGTTCGCTATATTAGGTTTATAAACAAACATTGGGAAATATCATTACATAATAATTCATTTTCACCTCCACAAACAAATGCCAAGGTGTGACAGTGAATTTTATTTATTGTGTGCGAGTATCTGTCTGTTTGTGAGTGCGTGTGGGTGCATGTGTGTACGAGTATAGAATTAATTATACGATTGTGTGCGAGTATCTATCTGTTTGTGAGTGCGTGTGAGTGCATGTGTGTACGAGTATAGAATTAATTATAAGATTGATTTTGATATCAGGGATCCAGCAAAGGACATAAAGAAGTTCATATATTCAGAGTCGGAACATTTTCAAAAAAGCAAAAGAGGTGAGAGACAGAGACACATTGCCACAAGCAGACTTCAGCAGTGAGGAAAGGTATTGGAAACTTTGGCTCTTCCAGGCCTTTGGGTGGTCAATGGGGTGATCACTCAGAGAAGCTCACTGTGTCTCTTTCTCGTCGTCAGTGTGAGGGTAGCGATCCCAAGAGATATCAGTCCAAAGTCAGAAGAGAAAACCTACCCAAAAGATGAAAGAAAATATCATGAAAGAATGAATATATTTTAAAGTATAAGCAGGTGAAACTACAAAATATATCTATTATTATTTTCTACACAACACCATCCCACAACGAAGCATGATATATACCGGTACGTTAATCTATGTTATATAATCTGATGCTACATATAATCATTCCCTACACTGTACAGTTCCTTAGCAATGCGTGACATACATAAACTTACAGTTAACACGTTCTATACCAACTCCACTTCACAATACCGAGGCAGAGACAGACAGACAGACAGGCAGGACAGACAACCAGACAGACAGGCAGGAGACAATCAGACAGGCAGGACAGACAATCAGACAGGCAGGACAGGACAGGCAATCAGACAGGCAGGAGATACAGACAATCAGACAGACAGGCAGGCAGGACAGACAATTAGGCAGACAGACAGGAAGGACAGACAATTAGACAGACAGACAGAAAGGACAGACAACCAGACAGACAATCAGACAGGTGGGACACACAATAAGACAGACAGACAGACAGTAGTGAAAAATATACCCAGGATGGTGAGGCCCCCTGAGTGAAGTGAATAGCCTAGACAAGTGGTGGCCATCGTTCAGTGTGGGTCGATATAAATCACAAAATATCCTACATCATCACGGGTCAGTCAGTCAGTCAGCTTCCACAGGCGGTGTCTCAAGCGGCAACAGTTCCCGACGAATCTTTTCCCCACAGTCGGCTGGCTACACACACACTCTCTCTCTCTTTTTATTAGTTTAGTCTGTCTGTCTGTCTGTCTGTCTGTCTGTCTGTCTCTCTCTCTCTCTCTCTCTCTCTCTCTCATACAGTCGGCTGGCTACACTCTCTCTCTCTCTCTTTGTTAGTTTGATCTCTCTTTACTCTCTTTCTCTTTTTCTCTCTCTCTCTCTCTCTCTCTCTCTCTCTCTCTCTAAGTCCGAGTGTCATTCATTATTATACACATGTAAATATATTGGTATAAATTATGCATGTTCACGTGTTGCAGACAGATAAGAAATAATTATGCAATGGTTCTTCCTCATGCAGTCAATGTGTCTAGAGTTAATCAATGGGGAAGTTCAGTGTTGGTAAATCTGGAGCAATTGATTCCTCCAAACTATTCCAGGCAACAGAACACCATTATTTTTGCTCCTCTGGTCCTGTTTCCTGGCATATACATTGGAGGAATCAATCAAGGCACTCCAATGTAACAAAAGTGAATTGCCCCCTTAATGTTCTGCTGAAGGCAACCTAGGTGGACGTGGGTACACTTTATTGTTACGGTATCATAGGTATTTGAAGTGGAACTGGGAAAGGTAAGATTGTTTAGTCTGAGAGTAGGAATGAAAAAAGGGAGACAGATATGAGGAGCAGGAGAAGGAAAGATGAGGAGAGGAAGAGGAGGGTGAATACAAAGGACATTCAAACAGTAATTCGAGGAGGAGGTGGAGGAGGAGGAGGAGGAGGAGGAGGAGGAGGAGGAGGAGGAGGAGGAGGAGGAGGAGGAGGAGGAGGAGGAGGAGGAGGAGGAGGAGGAAGAGGAGGAGGAAGAAGAGGAGGAGGAAGAGGAGAAGGAAGAGGAGGAAGGCAAAGCGGAGGCAGGAGAGTTGACAGAGGGAAAAGATGCAGGGAGTAAATGTTGACAGAGAGGAGGATCATTCACACATTCCTAGTTCGTTCATACCTTTACACACTTGTACTCGTGGGGTCGTCCAAGCTCAGCAACAGCTTCTCTCGGAAACACCTGCGGGAAACTCTCACTTACTCTCGGGCTAGTATTACTTACTACGCCGATGTAGACCTCTGGTTTCAAGCCAACTTACCGTTGCTCTGAACTACCACTCTAGTCTTCCTGGGGAACTAAGTTAGTTACTCAAGGGTTAGAGTAAACTCGTGGACTTGTCTCTATTTACTGAGTATATTAGATATAGTTACAGGTTATACAGACATCTCGTGTCTCTCTAATATAAGGTAGGAGTGAACCTGTTGTCTTCAGGGCAGGGCTTGTAATGCGCCTTCTCTCTCTAGTAGTCCTCGCTCGTGGTATACACTGCCACACCCTTGCTCAGATGACAGGTTGTCGATGATGCTATTTACAATGCTAAGCTTACATATGAAATATGGATAAGTTAGATATGAGTTTATATAAGAATAAAGTGAGTAAATATATATTGTCCCTTTCTCTACATACGAGATGACAATATGGAGTTGATTATAGTATAGAGATTAACATATAGATAATTACAGAGTGAATCTAGCAATCAGTAGCTCAGCATGGAAGATTCCCCCACGCTGCAACTCAGCACTTTTCAAAGGATGTTGTGTCTAATGAAACTAGCTTGAACTGCTTTGGCTTAACGGAATGTTCCAACACCATAGGTGTATCATGTATCGCGAACGTGATCAGCCACGGATATATTGCTCGGCCACGCTAAAACAACTGCGTCCCTGCAGTTCACAATAATATTAAATTTACTTTAAACAATGCTTAGCCTTCCTGATTATTAGATTGACTCTTGACATGGTAACATATATATACTATATATACAAGATGAAAATATATACACATTGGATGAATTAACATAAAAGAAAAATAAATCGTTGAGCTCGTGAATGATACAATGGGTAATTAATAATACTTCCTTAAATTAAGTAATTATACATGGATAATAAAATGTACTACACATTCATACAATTCCTTAATTCTAAATCCCTACAACTAACCGTGTAGTGTACTACCTAGTTGTTGAGGTGTCCTTAAAATTATCCTTACAATTCATCTTCCCTAGGTTGTGTATGGTGGACCTCAATATTCCTTGATCTTCTGTTTTTCTTCTTTTTAATCTCACCATTCAAAACCCTCAAACTCCTGAACAGGTAACAAGAGAACATGAAATATAATATGAATAATAAACTAGTCACTCCTGACCAAGGGTACACAGCTACCCGTTGCAGATGGAAAGGTAGAGCAGATTCAATTACAGGATGAACATCAGACATGTTTAACAATTCCATCAATCTTATTTTCTCAGAATCCATATTAACAGTAGAAAAGTTTGCTGGGAGAGGAGGATGGACTTTCACAAATTCCACAGATTTGTTTAGGACCAATCCAAGATGATGCTTCGTTGCCAGAACTGTTTTAGTATTGCTTAAAAATGAACACGCAGGTGGAACTACAAACGTACCCACCTCAGACACATGTTTTGCTCCTGAAGGGCCATCTTCACAAATAATAGTTGCTCTTGCTGGCTTAGTGAAAGTATAATATGCAATGCCCTGAAAATACGTTACATAAACATCTGACTTCCTTTTTGGTCTCAGGTACTCACAATGTTTAATGGAGCTTGAAGCATCAGCCTGGATTAATGACAGTTCACACTGGGATTCCTCGGGTCCTGTAAAAATAAAATTTAGAGCTGGGCACACCTTCAAATGGTAATATGCTGTATGACAATCTTCTAGCTGTTCCTTGGTAACTGCAACCACCAGTGTGCGATCCTGAGATGCAATAATATAATCATAATCCACATTTAACATCATGATCTCCGCTCCTAACCTCATAGGAAATGGCTTCACTGACCATATGTTAAAATGAACCTGATGTTTTGTGGGAATGTGAATAAGAATAGTTTTAGTCGTTAAGCATGATTCCAAAAGTGGATAGTAGTAAGATACGGATTCACCTTCAAAGAAAGGATTCAAACCATGCTTAATTCTAGCCACATCAACCACCCTTTGCAGATCAACTACTGACAGAAGGTCAGCGTCGGCCTTACCTAGCGCTGCATTCCTTAGGTTATGGAGTAGTTTTCTGGTTTGAGCATTCAGTCCATTTATGTAATTTTCCACAATACTTAAATATTGATCTAGGTTTAACACAAACATTGTAAAATCCAAATGTTTAGCTAACCTGTCTAATTCCTTAATTACCTCATTAGTCTTTTCAATAACTCCATTTACTTCTTCTGCCACATTAGCTGCCAAGGAAAACGTACTATCTATGACCCTATTTTGTTCTACAATCACCTTGTTTAAAATCTCTAGCCTGCGTCCTAGATCTTCGACATCGTCACTAGTAGCTGTTCCAAATAGAGTTTTAGCAATTACCCCTCCAATGTCAAATAATCCTCTTTTAGCCCTGCTATTGGTAATCTGATTATGAGCTAATTTTCTAACCTCACTTGAGAAGTTGGGTAAATTCTGTTCTGAGTATTTCATCATATTCTTTATTTGAAAATATCTGTCTTCCAACTGTACCTTTATTTGACGTTCCAGAGGGTAACTCGAGTTCATCAATTTACCTAATTTAGCAGACGACATTTCTATTGCGTTATGAAACTTCAGCTGGAAATCATCAACCCTTGTTTTTAGGTCCAACAGAGTTCCAAGATTGAGTCTTACTGTTATTACGTCCGTGACCACCTCAAGTCTCCCATCAGTACCCACTAAGGCACCCGGTTTTATTTGGTCAGTCGAACCTTTGGAACTCACAAACGCCGCCACCAACATCACGCAGAACACTCCCCATGTCCTCATGATGGTCTGCGAACAAAATCAACATTAGATTATTTTTGCCAGATATTTCCCTGATCTCAAATGCATTCTTTGCTCAGGTTCAGACTCTGTTTCCTTTCCCACTTGGACCGTTTCCTTTGGAACCCTCTTTATTCTATCCACGTGTACCTGTAGATCCGCGTCTGTCATATTATCCTGAACTATTAATTTATTTCCCAATACCCTTTTTACAATGTAGGGACCCTTGAATTTCGGAGATAGTTTGCTCTGTCTCTCTGGAGTCTTCACCATCACAACATCTCCTTCCTCAATTTCTACTTTCTTTGCAAACTTATGTTGCCTTGCAATATGTTCTGCCCGTGAGGCTTCCATATGCTTTCTTACTTCATGGTGAATAGTTGCAAAAGCGTGTCCCTGGACACTCACATAGTCCTCTACATTATACACAGGGCCTGGTCTTCCAACCAATATATCATATGGTAGGACCTTATCCTCACCATATATAATATAATGTGGTGTCTTTCCCAGTGAGGAATGTATGGAACTATTTATACATGCGGTTACCTGGCATAACCAATCTTCCCAGCCTGCTTGAATTGAGCCTGCCAGATGTCTAAGTACCTCCAAAATCTTCCTATTTACTCTCTCTACCATACCATTACTTTGAGGATGGTATGCAACCGTGAACACCTGCTTAATATTGTAGAGCTTGCAGATTTCTTCTAGGACACTATTTCTAAATTCTGTCCCATTGTCTGACAACAGCACACGGGGTATAGTGTATGTACAAAACAATGAGTTTACTAATGCATGTGCAATGGACTGAGCTGATTTATCTTGTAGAGGAGCTAACACAACAAACCTACTGAAGTGATCCACACAAGTCAACAGATACTTTGATCCCTGATAACTTGTAGGTAGCTGTAACACATCTATGGCTACCACATCCCAAGGTTTAGCAGGACTTGGAAATGTTTGCAGAGGAGCGGGTGGTCCCGTAGTTCCCTTGTTCCTCGCACACGATACACATTTCTTTATATGGTTTTCTATGTCCTTACGCATTTTCAACCAGAAATACCTCGACCTAGCTTCTTCTAGACAAGCGTCCCTCCCTTTATGACCTGCTTGCGGTGCATCATGAAGAAGCCTTAATACTGTTTCTATCAGAGACCCTGGCACTACTATTCTGTATGTTTCTTTCCCTTCAACTACAGTTACCTTATGAAGAACATTATCCCTCAGGATAAACTCTGTTGTTCTTAGCGGTAGACCTGGAACTTCTACCTCTTCCCCTGACTCTAGACCATAAATTACCCTCTTCCACATAGGATCTTCCCTTTGCTTTGTCTTTAACTTCTGTGGGGATATTGTACTCAATGTGGTTACAGAGTTCACAGTCTGTCGACTTAATGCATCTGCAACTACATTAATCTTACCAGGTACAAAATTGAAAGTAGGGTTGAACTCCAGAATAGTCAAATGCCATCGTGCTAACTTCCCAGTCATATTCTTCCCCTTGAACAACTCGAGACATGGGCGATGATCAGTACAAACTGTAATAGAGTAACCAAAAATAATAGGACGAAAATGTTTCAAGGCCCACACTATGGCATATGCCTCCTGATGTGTAACACTATATTTCTTCTCTGTATCATTTAACGCCTTACTTGCGTAGCCAATGGGTTTTAACTTTCCCCCCTCATCTTCTTGTGCCAATACTGCCCCAAGTCCAACCCCCGATGCATCTGTATGTAAAATAAACGGTTTCTTGAAATCTGGGAAAGCCAAAACAGGTGGTTGCGTCAGAGCCTCCTTTAATATACTAAATGCCTCTTCTTGTGGTTGACCCCATTCAAACTTATTTGTCTGCTTCAACAGTTTAATCAAAGGTGCTGCCTTGCTAGAAAACTGATACACAAAACTCCTGTAGTAACCCGCTAGTCCCAGAAAAGATCGTACATGATCTGCCTTGGTCGGTGTTGGAAACTTTAAGATAGCCTTTATCTTATCCTGATTCACATGTATACCTGACTCGTCTACTTCATGCCCCAAATACTTAATCTTTTGTTTCAAGAATTCACACTTACTAAGTTTTAGCTTCAAACCCGCTGATGCTAAACGTTCCAATACCTTTCTTAATTTCTCCAAGTGCGTAGGCACATCCTTTGAGAAAATAATTATGTCATCTAGGTATACTAATGCATCTTTCCCAATTAACCCCGCCAATACATTGTTCACTAGTCTTTGGAAAGTCGTAGGGGCATTGCAGAGCCCAAATGGCATCCTGCGAAACTGATAATGACCCTGATGAGTGGAAAAAGCCGTGATGTCACGAGACCGCTCGTGAACTGGCACCTGCCAATATCCTGACAGCAAATCCAAGGTAGAAAACACCTTATTTCCCTCACCTATAGCCTGCAACAGGTCATTCAAATGAGGCATGGGGTATTTATCAGGGACTGTCTGCTGATTTACTCTCCTATAGTCAATAACAGGTCTATATGTTCCATCCTTCTTTGGAACCAAAAATATGGGACTACTCCAAGGAGAGGTCGAAGGTTCAATAACCTTCTGTTTTAACATATCCTTCACCGTATCGTCCACTATCTGTCTTTGTGAATGGGGGAGCCTATATGATTTTATGTAACTGGGTTGCGCTTCTCGCTTTAACTTAATCACATGTGAAGTTAGGTCTGTACTACCTAATGATTCCCCTGCAAGAGCTATAGCCTTCCTATACCCTTGAAGTAACTGTAACAACTCTTCCTTCCCTTCTGAGTTTCCCCCAGTTTTAACTTGACTTCTCAATTCTGACGAAGGAGATGCACCAATACAACCAACAACACTCACAACTGGTAGGTTATGCTTTGGCTCTAATACCGTACCATGGTATACGAGAAAATCACACAATTGACTGCCTGGCTTAACTTCAATCTCTACTCCTGTATTATTTACAGCCAGCACCACAGTCTCACCCCCTGACTTTACTGTAGTCAAAGTAGACTCTAGCGACACCCCTTTCAAACACACCTTGAACTGAATCATTTCCTGCGGTTGCAGCCTGTGCGCATCAGGTACAATAGCAGTAACAACAGTCCAACGCGTGACTTCCACCCTAGCAGTGTCGCATAGTCTATCTTGTTTCATGACCCTTTGGTTTGACTTCTCTTCAAAGCCCCTTACATAACCCACCGTTTTAACCTCTTTGTCTGAGTGTTTGGGTTGCGGGGTTGCCATACACATATAAGGTACATTTTCATGAACAATTAAACCTTCCCCTGGGTACACCTCAATCTTCCTTTCAGCCATGGTTGACAATCCAAGCAACCCGCTTGCCATAGGATGAAATTTACTTACAACATAAAATGATGCAGCAAAACTTGAGCTACCCCGGAAGTGGACTGGCAATCTCACAACTCCAAGAACATCCACTGTAGTTCCTGACACCCCACTCAGTTGGTATTGTGGCTCTTGCAATGCATAACTCCTCTCAGAATGATGTTTTCTAATATTTTGATAGGTCTCCTTTGATATTAGATTGACTACTGCACCAGTATCAATCAAAAGTGCCCCCGGAATTCCCCCTATTGTTACACTTCCTACGGCTAAATGATTACTTCTACTGACTGCCGACACTATGGAGAATTCTATATCTCTAGACATTCTCTTCCTCTCGTCCTTGTGTCAT
This sequence comes from Petrolisthes cinctipes, assembly GCA_033782935.1. NCBI lineage: Eukaryota > Metazoa > Arthropoda > Malacostraca > Decapoda > Porcellanidae > Petrolisthes > Petrolisthes cinctipes. The sequence continues at coordinate 23,901 of JAWQEG010001174.1, forward strand.
AATGCCTCATCCGACCCTGATCGCCGGACCCCCATACGTGATTTTTCCTCATGCATAGCTCGTATTATTACTCCACAGTCTGCCGTTATATGATTCGACCATTTATGGATTTCACACCACTTACTCTGTCCGGGAGGTATATAACCTCCTCCTTGTTGATAATTATCCTGATGTGCATAGTGGTACGCTCTACCACGTCCTCTAGCTTGTCCTCCACGCGCCCGCCTGGCTGCGCCTCTAGGGTACGCCTGACCCCTGTTCATTGAACCTCTATATTGATCCCCTTGAGATCTATTCTGTAATTGAGGACAGTCGGCCTTTACATGGCCCCACTTACGACAATGGAAACATTCTACCTGGTACCTCACAGATGAATTTCCACCCCTTGTATTCCTTTGCCCCGCGACCGCATTTACGCCAGTCTGCGGCTCGCCCTCTGACCTCCTGTCAGTTACCTCCGTTTGCAATACCGAAGTCTGTACCTTCGTAGCATTTTGGTTGCGAAATGGTCTAACAACCATGGGATCTCTGATTTCCAGTTTTAACTCATTAATTAAATGCCAGATTCCCTTACCTCGCTCCAACTTTTTTTTCCGGACTCTCCTCTGGTCCTCCTCTGATAGACCTAGATACATCAAGAGATATTCAAACATCTCACAGGCGTCGTCTACCTTCATCCATTGTTCCCCATTAACATCCTTAGACCAATTGTTGTCCTGTATACAATCTTGTATATCCTTACGTATAGCACCCGCCTTTGATACTGCTACTTCTAGTGATGTAGTCCACGCCTTTAAACCTAAGTCCTTGAATATTCTATGTGCCCACGCCGAGCATCCCTCTGGAGCCGACCTTCGGTACACTATAACTAATGCTTTTTTAAACTCCTCCCACGTCTGTTGTTCCCTTGACGACCTCCCCAACAGACAACTACAGTTTAATAACTGCCTTGCAAACTCCCCTTCAATCCTCGAGTCTGCATATCCTATTTTACCTCTATCCTCGGTAATATTATACTCTACGAAAGACTGCTCAAGTCTCCGTATAAATTCCTCTATTGTATAATTCTTATTTGGATCCCCATCAAACTTTGGTACTGAATCCTCACCTGTAAACACTCTCATAATATTCGTTGGCTGATTCCCGTGGGCGCTACCCACTAAATTGCCTATACTAGGGTTAGTGACATTCTGCCCTGTCGCCTGGGCTGCTCCCCCAACAGCACTGGTGCTTGCAGTCGCCATTGGAATTGTAGCTTGTACAACTGTAGTATTTTTATTACCCTTTCCTCGCCCTTTTGGCGGTAACTTAAACACGTTCTCCCGTGTTTCCTCTATTTCGTCACTTCCCTCTACACGAAATTGATATCCACTTCTTAACTGCCCTGGTACTGGACTATTCAGTCCCCTTAACTGCTCATGTATATTAGTGGTATTGGGAGTAGGTGGAAAGTTTAGTTCCCCCTCACTGCTACTACTGTCTGAATCCTCTGATAAATCCCCTGGGATTATATTCTTTGTCGTTCTAAATTTCTTAAACATGTCCCGTAGAAATAATTCCTATACACTCACCACAACATATAATAAAATATTACATAGGCATACAAAAATACCCCAACAACATGTTACTATTGTGTGTTTAATGTTCACTGTGTATGTGTATAGAATAAAATAACTAACCGATGGAGAATGAAGATTACAGATGTTCAGTATACACGTAGTAAAGGAATGTGTAGATGCCACACACCCCCAGAGTAAACGCTGGCCAGTCGTTCCTCTCACAGCTCCCGTTCACTCTTCTGGTTCACCCTCCTAAGTCCGTCCTTGTTCCTTCCCAGATGAGAGTACCCACAACAGACAATTCCTCTTTTTCCCTGGGAAAGGCACACAGGGAAAAATGCCTGATTAAAGTAGGTTAGGTTACGCAGCCACCATTAGCTGGCAACCCCCAGCTGGTATCGCTCTGGCTCGCTCTCGCTCCGTCAGTGTTACCAACGAGGAAAGCGCCCGAGCCGCCCACCACGTACACAATTATTCTGTTTGGAATATAGAATTAATACAGGACACTGTGAATGTTACGTATCCCACCGCTGCCACCATTATGTACTCGTGGGGTCGTCCAAGCTCAGCAACAGCTTCTCTCGGAAACACCTGCGGGAAACTCTCACTTACTCTCGGGCTAGTATTACTTACTACGCCGATGTAGACCTCTGGTTTCAAGCCAACTTACCGTTGCTCTGAACTACCACTCTAGTCTTCCTGGGGAACTAAGTTAGTTACTCAAGGGTTAGAGTAAACTCGTGGACTTGTCTCTATTTACTGAGTATATTAGATATAGTTACAGGTTATACAGACATCTCGTGTCTCTCTAATATAAGGTAGGAGTGAACCTGTTGTCTTCAGGGCAGGGCTTGTAATGCGCCTTCTCTCTCTAGTAGTCCTCGCTCGTGGTATACACTGCCACACCCTTGCTCAGATGACAGGTTGTCGATGATGCTATTTACAATGCTAAGCTTACATATGAAATATGGATAAGTTAGATATGAGTTTATATAAGAATAAAGTGAGTAAATATATATTGTCCCTTTCTCTACATACGAGATGACAATATGGAGTTGATTATAGTATAGAGATTAACATATAGATAATTACAGAGTGAATCTAGCAATCAGTAGCTCAGCATGGAAGATTCCCCCACGCTGCAACTCAGCACTTTTCAAAGGATGTTGTGTCTAATGAAACTAGCTTGAACTGCTTTGGCTTAACGGAATGTTCCAACACCATAGGTGTATCATGTATCGCGAACGTGATCAGCCACGGATACACACTTAATGAAAATAATAAATAAATAAATAATACAATATCTTGAATTTAGGCTCGAGGATGATGAACACACACCACAAAAACTTAAGCACACACACACACACAAACACACACACACACACACACACAAACACACACACACATCGATACCAAACAGTTTAAACGAAAAACAGTCACAAGAAAAATAGTCCCATTCCATAGCCTTTTTCAGAAGACCAAAACGAAAGAGACTGAGAAAAGAAAACAAATGTAAATAATAATAAAGGAGTGAATGGATAAATATAATATGTACCAGAGAAATCCAAGTCCCGTGTGAAATATATGGTGTTATGTTGGTGAGGGCCGTATTCCAAGTCAATACTTATGCTACTACTAATGATGTCACTCCTTATAATATACCCCTATACTGTACAATGGTTTCTCTCTTCCTATACTGAACTCCATCATTGAATTTATTATAATGATTACAAATATAAATACCACAAAGCCAGAACGCTATAGTGATTTGGAAGCATTATTATAAACCCAGTTCGAACGACTAGGAATACGATTGTGATTGTAAATGTTAGTGGAAGTGGAGAGAGAGAGAGAGAGAGAGAGAGAGAGAGAGAGAGAGTGGAGAAGGGAAGCTAAAAGAGGGAAGCACAGCTGCATCAACAGAACTCTTCAGGAACCTCAGCATTCACGTCCCTCTCACTTTACTTTCACTCTCACATCTACTTTCACTCTCACATCTCTTACACTCTTACACCTAGGCTATTTTCACTCACTTCTACTTTCACACTCACATTTTTTACATCTAGGCTACTTTCACTCACTTCTACTTTCACTCTCACATCTACTTTTACTCTTAAATCTACTCTCACTCTCACATCTCTTACACCTAGGCTACTTTCACTTACTTCTACTTTCATTCTTCCCTCTCATATCACTTACACATACATTCACTCTCACATCTACTCCTCCACTTACACACTCACATCTTTTCTCACTCATATAAGCTGGAGCAGTCTTTTTTCCAACTAATATGTTTACAGTTTGGTATAGTGTATTAATCTTATTTAATGTAGAATATTAAAAGCCTTTGCTGTTCCTACCACCTACCCATAATACACACACACACACACACACACACACACACACACACACAAAACAAAACCAGAGGACATGTTTCCATTCTCTATAGAAAATTGTAGTCGCGATAATGAGAATTTATATTTGACATGAAAAACCCTGATGGATACTTTATTTGTGTTTACGTATAAGTATGAATTTTCTCTCAACATAAATAATTTATCTAGTGCATCTATCGGTTCTCTTCTCACTGTCTCACGTTGTACTGGTGACTGATCTTATGGTTTTAACGGGGTAGTAACAACCACATTGGAGCACCTTGATTCCTCCAAAGTATGCCAGGAAACAGGACCAGACTGAGAAAAAAATAATGGGGCCCTGTTGCCTGAAATCGTTTAGGGGAATCAGTTGCTCCAGATTTACCACCACCACCACCACCACCACCACCACCACCACCACCACAGTATTTACCCCCTCAGTGACAAATCCCCTCAAAGCTGGTTTTTTGGTTTCAATTGCTTTCATATCCGTAGTCACATGCAATATATCGTCCACAACCATGCAGTCCGACAAAGAATGAAATATCCCTTTTATTCGCAGTAAAACCCAAGCACTTAAGGGACCCCGTGGTGTAGTCAGAAAAAGATAAATAAATTGGAGGTTAGAGAGTCCTTCAAATATTGCCACGAAACGCCACCCATATTGAAGGAGCTTGTTTCGTGGCATGGTCAGGAGGAATGAATAGTCACCAAATCTCATACACGATCACAGGGACCTTAATATCTTGGCCCCATTACGGCTGACAAAACACGCCACGATACTGACATGTAGGAAACTGGGTCAGATGAACGAAAATAGGCTAATAGTTGGTGACATATTGCTTGGAATGTATTGGAGGAATTAATTGCTCCAGATTTACCACCAATACTGTATTATTATAGTGTAGGGATTAAGGAAGGGGTTTTCATGACACCCTATATAGCCCCCTTCATCTCATATATAGAAGGGAAAATACAGTATACTGCCGGGATTATAGCATATATAGTATTAGGTATAAGGAAAGGGATCTCTGGACATCCTAACACCCTCATCTCGTATACAGAAGGGAAATACAGTATACTGCCTAGGGTACAGCATAATAGTATTAGGTATAAGGAAGGGGTTCTCTGGACACCCTAACACCCTCATCTCATATAAGGGAACGTTACGCATCAACAAGGCTCTTCTCAAAGTTAGTAATTAAACAAGTTTCTACCAGCATAATGAATTTCCTCCTTATATGTGTGATATATTGAATACTGTAGGAGGGGGCGGGGGGGTAGGTCTGTGTAATATTGGAAGTAAAGTATAGGAATAACATTGATGCTCCCAGTGTTGTCGACAAACTAATTCATAATCAGCATTCTCATCACCCATTAATTAAAGGGGAGGTATTATTGGCCACAAGAATTCGTACACACGCTGTTGTTTGTTTCCGAGGGTTTTACAACTTATCGAAAATGTAAGACTACGTAACTGCAATACAACAGTAATATTTGGTTTGTTGTTTTGCAGTATCTGAGTGCCTTGGTAGATCATTCATTGCAGTTCTTCCACAATAATGACCTCTCTTTACATATTGCCTGTGTAAGAATTTTTGTGGCCAACCTTACAGTCGGCAAGTAAAGTATTGGAACTTCCCCTATAGATAATATTATAGTTAATTTAAATACTTTTTTTTGCCGACTGTACAGTGTTGGTGGTAAAACTAGAGCAACTGATTTCTCCAAACTATTCCATGCAACAGGCCACCATTAGTTTTGTTCATCTGGCCCTGTTTCCTGGCATACTCTGGAGGAATCAAGACACTTAAATGTACACCACATAATATAATACTATCCCCTTATTCACGTTCAGCTCACACTCACACTAAAAATGCTGGCCTTGCTCTCATTCACGGTCTGCTAATTATTTCCACTTACCTCTTACACACACACACACACACACACACACACTGCTAACCTACCTACACACACACTGCTCTCATTCACGGTCTGCTAATTATTTCCACTTACCTCTTACACACACACACACATACTACTAACCCACCACCACACACACACACACACACACACAGCTAACGTACCTCCACACACACACTGCTAACCTACCTCCACACACATGCACATACTGCTAACCTACCTCCACACACACACACACACACACACACAGCTAACGTACCTCCACACACACACACACACACTGCTAACCTACCTCCACACACACACACTGCTAACCTACCTCCACACACACACACACACACACACTGCTAACCTACCTCCACACACATGCACACACTGCTAACCTACCTCCACACACACACACACACACTGCTAACCTACCTCCACACACACACACACACAGCTAACGTACCTCCACACACACACACACACACTGCTAACCTACCTCCACACACACACACTGCTAACCTACCTCCACACACACACACTGCTAACCTACCTCCACACACACACACTGCTAACCTACCTCCACACACACACACTGCTAACCTACCTCCACACACACACACTGCTAACCTACCTCCACACACACACACACACACACTGCTAACCTACCTCCACACACATGCACACACTGCTAACCTACCTCCACACACACACACTGCTAACCTACCTCCACACACACACACACACACACACACACACTGCTAACCTACCTCCACACACATGCACACACTGCTAACCTACCTCCACACACACACACTGCTAACCTACCTCCACACACACACACACACACACACACACACACTGCTAACCTACCTCCACACACACACACACACACACACACACACACACACACACTGCTAACCTACCTCCACACACACACACACACACACACTGCTAACCTACCTCTACACACACACACACACACACACACACACACAGCTAACGTACCTCCACACACACACACACACACACTGCTAACCTACCTCTACACACACACACACACTGCTAACCTACCTCCACACACACACACACACACACTGCTAACCTACCTCCACACACACACACACACACTGCTAACCTACCTCCACACACACACACACACACACACTGCTAACCTACCTCCACACACACACACACACACACACACACACACACTGCTAACCTACCTCCACACACACACACACACACACACACACTGCTAACCTACCTCCTCGTGTATTCAAAGCTGAGCAATTATATCCACTCTCACACTCTCAACAACTCTCACCCCAGCACTCCTCGTTCACATGTTCCCTAAGGGTGTTTGCTCTGTAGCCTATCCCCATCATATTAAGGGACCCCATGATGTAGTCAGAAAATAAATGAGTCCTTCAATTATTGCCACGAAACACCACCTATATGAAAGGAGCTTGTTTTGTGGCATAGTCAGGAGGAATCAGAAGCCTCAAATTCCCTTATATACACGATCACAGGGTCCTTAAGGGGGAAGTAAGGTGTTGGTAAATCTGGAGCAAAAGGATTCCTCCAAACTCTTCCAAGCAACCGGACTGCACCATTATTTTTGTTCATCTGGTCCTGTTTCCTGGCATACTTTGAAGGAATGAAGGCACTCCAATGAAACAAAAGTGAATTACCCCCTTAAGTATAGGCACCAACTGGCTGGCTGGCTGGTTGGTTGGTGAGGGATATCGTTAGCTGCATGGCATTCATTCGCTCCTTGAATAAATTTGTTTCCTGGGCATTTTTTGTTTCTCGACCATAATTATTTTAGTGGTCGATATTTACGTTACATCACTTGAAACTTTACTTGGAGAAATTCTTGCTTTTTGCATATAATTAATTCTTGATTGATTGAAATTAGGGAAACTGCATTAAGCCTAGTAGTTATTTGAGACAAACAATTACACAAACCCAAATGAAATACACTCCCCTCAATAATATGGGACGAGGGTAAAGATAAATATTAATACATACCTAGCAACAAAATTAATATGCAATGATAAATATTATATGACAGCCAGATTATGCTAATTTTCTCTCTTCACTTTTCAAATATGATATCAATAAACAAACAAACAACAGACAGACAAATCCAAATGAAATAACCCAAATAAAATGCGACAAGGGCAACGTTTAAAAAATAATAAATACACATCTACAAAAATACAATGATTATTAAATATATGGCTGCCAGATTATGCAAATTTTCTCTCTTCACTTCTCAGACATGACACCAATTAATGATGAGATAAAAACTTAATGAAAGCACACTCCATCCAGCTGCTTGTATGTTCAGTCTGGTGCTCGAGGGTAAAACCAAGGTGGAGTGGAAATGTCAGCACTTGAGATGGTTGGTGTGTGGGGAGGAGGAGGAGGAGGGAGGAATGCACCAGTGTGTGTGTATGTGTGTGTGTGAAGACGGAAGAGTGAGCAGTGTGTGTGTGAAGAGGGAGCACAGAGAGTGTGTTTGTGTGTGTGTGTGTCTGTGTGGGTGTGTGTATGATGATAGAGTAGTGTGTGTGTGTGTTTGATTGGATGGGTGAAGATGGAGCAGTGTGTGTGTGTGTGTGTGTGTATGTGTGTGTGAGGAAGAAACGACTTCGATCCAGAGTTTTACGGGACAACATTTTTACTGCCTCGCGTTATTTGGGTCGACCTGGAAGGCAACACACCCAACCCTTTACTTACGAGGGCCTTCCCACTCCAGAACCTAAACGTCTGCAGTAAGGAAAGAATCAGAAGTTTTAAGAGGATGGTACAGTGTTTGAAAATCTCGAGCAAATTATTCTTCCTAACTATTACAAGCAACAAGCCATCATTATTTTTGTTAATCTGGTCCTGTTTCCTGGCATACTTTGGAGGAATTCAAATGGGGTTGTATCGTTCGTAAACCTGGAGTAAATGATTCCTCCAAATTATTCCAAGCAACATGAATAAAGGCCCCTCTAATGTATGTACACTCGTAATCCAGAATTTGTATCCAGGTCTTGTTGAAGTATCGAATCATTTGACATACTAGTGAACCAATTACAACGCTTATCCTGTTTCATATTTGCTTGAGCTCGCTTAATACTCGATCAGGCTATTCGAAGTAAGCCTGGATACATGTTTTGGATTGCGAGTGTACCAAAAAGAGAATCTTCCTATAAATCCTAAACAGAACAGGTCAAAGGTTTGAATCTAAGAACCTATATATGAATCGAGTAACGCCAATTTGTACCATAAGTCTTTAAGGGACCTTGTGGTGTAGTCAGAAAATTGGAGATAAATGAGACCTTCAAATATCGCCACGAAACATCACCTATATGGAAGGAGATTGTTTCGTGGCATAGTTTGGAGGAATCAAAAGCCTCCAATTCTCATACACGATCACAGGGTCCTTAAGGAGTAAGTGTCAGGCTTCCAACGGGACAATATTTTTCATCTAACATCACTATGGGTGGAAAAACAGAAGCCCCATAATTTCGAAAGTTTATCTCTTGTGATGCTTAGAGTCAGGAAATGTAACATGCAGCTGTTCATTTCTTACCAGCTTCCTGTTACACACACACACACACACACACACAAAATAAGATATAGAAACACAAAGCAGACAGGTGGTCATATATGCAGTACATTCATTGACTCATTCTCATCAATAGACAAATATATTCTGAAAAAATGTATGAAAGTTTCCACGTCACAAAAAAATCTCACAGAAATGACTTAGGAAGACAGATTACTTTCCCCACATCAACTATAGTTATTCTTTGTCTAATTATCGATAACCTATAATTAGCCAGGTTCAGCCAAGGTAGGCTATAGTTTTATCGATGAGAAAATAATACTAATGATCTTAATAAGGGTGACTGTCAGAAAAGGGAGAGTACTTAAATAATAATAATAATAAAACAAAAATACAGAGCAGTAATGATCAAAACGATACTGAACTGTTATATAGTAATTCTAAGATAAATTTGTCATTGTATTCCTCCAAACTATTCCAAGCAACGCAGGCCACCATTACTGTTTCCTGGTATACTTTGGAGGAATCAAAACACTCTAATTATACCAGTATGGTGATCAATATTATTACTAACTACCATTATTCACCCACACACGGATCCAAGTTAAAAAAAAAAAAAAAAAAAAAAAAATTGTCGTTTTACCTCCCTTGCAACCCCCCCCCCCCTGCACACCATACTTCCTCCTCTTCAACTCCTTGTCCTCCCCCATCCTCCTCTGCTACCCCCTCTTCCTCCCCTCCACCCCCACTTCCTCCCCTGAACACCACACTTCCTCCTCTTCAACTTCTACTCCTCCCCCTTCCTCTCAATCCCCACTTCCTCCCCTCCACCCTCACTTTTCCTCACACTTTCTTCCCTCCACCCACCACTTCCTCCCCTCCACCCCCTTCCCCCCCCCTCAGTAAGTTGTGCCCCATCAGGCGCCTCTGACGTCACGTGTGCATCATTGCCAGAGCTGTGTTTTTCTTATAAAGTTAGTGCTTCCGTTCTCGTACTGCCAGAGAGAGAGAGAGAAAGACAGCGAGAGAGAGAGAGAGAGAGGGGAAAAACACATACACACACAACTACACACAAAGTCCTACTACAAGTCCTACACACCTACTACACCTTCCACATCTTATCACACACACACACGAGAGACACCTTCATTCAACTCGGCCATTTCGTTTCTGTAAGATGACTGACTGACTGACAATAAACTCTGCGGGGTTGATATTAGTCACTTGGGAGGAGGAGGAGGAGAAGGATGCTGTCAGATGAACATAATAATATCGGAAGGTTTAGAATCATTGTAGCGAGCAGAGTGAGTGAGGAAATTAATGGGGTATAATTATAGCACATTGTTTTGGGTGGTAAATCCTGAGTGATTGATTCCTCCAAACTATTCCAGGCAACAAGATACTATTATATTTCTTCATCTGGGTCTGTTTCCTGGCATACTCTGGAGGAATTAAGGCACTCCAATGTACCAGAAGTGTATTACCCCCATAACAGCTATTGAAAGGATAACCAAGCGTGTAGAGAGAGAAGGCTGCCAAGTGGTTCGTGTATATAATTAAAGGGAGGATACAGGGTTGGTAAATCTGGAGCAACTGAATCCTCCAAGCTATTCCAGGCAACAGAACACTATTATTTTTGCTCTTCTGGTCTTGTTTTCTTAGCATACTTTGGAGGAATCAAGGCACTCCAATGTACCAAAAACGAATTACCACCTGAAGGGGAGGTTACAGTGTTGGTAAATCCGGAGTAAATTATTCCTCCAAACTATTCCAAGCAACAGGTCACCATTATTTTTGTTCCTCTGATTCTGTTTACTGGCATACTTTGGAGGAATCAAAGTATACTCTTCCCTTAAGCTGTATTATTATAATGATTGAATTATTCATAGTTTATCCTATCGTCGTGTTGTCTTGATCTTTCTCCAACCTCGTTATTGTTTTCAAATTATAATATTTCACGCACTTGTAAGGAACATGGCTTCTTTTTTTATATGAATTATATAATGTAGATATTAAAAAAAGTATGAGACATAATATTATCACCAACATTTTAGCTGTCCAACATTAGCACCCACACACACACATACACACACACCTGCTCATATTAATCATCTCTTTCTAATGACCTCCCTCAGCCTAATCCCACTTCCTAATTTCGATCCCTACCTTCTTATCAAGAGTAATTTCTGGGCTTCATACTTCATATTTATAAAAAAAAAATTCCACCTCGTTTCAAACTCTTCATCCTTCTAATTATTTTCCTTCTGGTTTAGACAAGGTTTACTTATCTTGAGTTACTAATCTTCTGGACTGTTTGTTTACCGATAAGAATGTCCTATATGAAGAGGATAATTAAGGTGGCAATTCTTTTTTGGTACATTGGAGTGCCTTGATTCCTCCAAAGTATATATGCTAGGAAACAGAACCAGAAGAGCTAAAGTAATGGTGTTCTGTTGCTTGGAATAGCTTGGAGGATTCAGTTGCTCCAGATTTACCAACATAAAACTTCCCCCTTAATACACTTTTGGTAAATACATTGGAGTGCCTTAATTCCTCCAAAGTATGCCGGGAAACAGGACCACATGAACGAAAATAATGGTGCCTTGTTGCTTGGAATAGTTTTGTAATAATCAGTTGCTCCAGATTTACCAACACTTTCTTTACTGTACTGTATGTCCCCTTACCCTCTCGTGTGATGAAAATGCTCGTATGCCATTCCTGCTCTAAAACGCTCTTATAAATTCCCCTTCCAAATCCAACAATGATTCCGTTCAGGTAACATCGCATGAGCCATATATATATATATATATATATATATATATAGAAAATTATGTTGTAAATGTTTCAACACTTTTTCCCACTGCATAATAATAATTTGGTCTAGAATTTTTTAGTACCAATTTTTATATAATGTTTTCATCCTCCTTTCCATCCTTAACTTTATCAATATTCTCTCTCTCTCTCTCTCTCTCTCTCTCTCTCTCTCTCTCTCTCTCTCTCTCTCTCTCTCTCTCTCTCTCTCTCGTTCAATCAGCCAAACATCACCTAACTTTCAGGAAAATACACATCGCTGGGACGGGATGACAAATCTCGACTCTACTTTATTGTACGGATCTCTCCCTATACAGGTAATCTTGGGGAGCGACGTCAATTGAAATGATACGGGACGAATAGACTATTCTTATAGCCAGAAGGAGGCTGTCTGACACTACACTTATTTCAGGTATAGTGGTGGGATGGAAATGATGCCAAGAGAGAGAGAGAGAGAGAGAGAGAGAGAGAGAGAGAGAGAGAGAGAGAGTGGTGGGTAGGTAGGTATGTAGGTAGATAGATAGGTATGTAGGTAGGTTGAGAGATAGGTAGGTAGAAAGGGTCTTACTTTACACTTAATTCAGGAAGAGGTGGGATGGAATTTTGCCAAGGTAGGTTGGTAGGTAGGTAGGTAGGTGTACATACGTTGGTTGGTTGTTCGGTAGAAAGGGTGTTCCTTTACACTTCAGGCAATGGTGGGATGAAAATGATGCAAAAGAGAACTCGGTAGTTAAGTAGGAAGATAAATGGATACATAGATAGATAGATATATGATAGGTAGGTAGGTAGGTAGGTGGGTGGGTAGAAAGGATCTCTCTCACACTACAGGTAATCCCGAGAGTCGAGGGATGGTGGAGGTGGTGTGAGGCTGCTGAGGGAGATAAAATAGGGGAAGTGAGAGAGAGAGAGAGAGAGAGAGAGAGAGAGAGAGAGAGAGAGAGAGAGAGAGAGAAAGAGAAAGTGGAGGAAAAGTAAAAGGAAAAAAAAAAGGACTGAAAGGAATATAGTGTGAGAGTGAGAGGCAGGTTTGAAAGGAAGGAAAGAAATCATACAGAAGTGCAGAGATAGAAAGACATCACAGGGTACAGTACAACAGATATATACAGCAAGATACCTCATACATAGGACGTTAGTATACAGTATATTACACCTTACCTTGATAGGAATAATCAGGTAACATCGCATCTCTAATCCAGTGATGGTGTGTTTCTCTCTGGGCTTCCATGGTGACACCTGTGCAGGACAAATTTAGGTTTTGATAACATTTATACAGCACCAAGACTCATAAATTTAATACATAATAGAATTTAGGTTCTATTAGGCTACATACACATCTAAACAGTACAAACTAAAGAGCCTAATAAAAAAAAGTATTTAACCTCAGATTACCTCTACTACACTCGTACTCCAATAACGATAAAGTTGTTAATTATATGATTAGGAAACTTATAATATATTAATTACTATTGTCTACATAAGGGTCAGTAATGCATGTTATTTGTTAGTGTCTCTACTTTCCATTTCCCTTCCGCTAAGCTCTTGATCTTTCCTTCCACTCTGGCCACACAACCCGTCTTTACTCATTTCCCCCTCCCTTCACGGTGCAATTAAGGACCATTCATAAGGACGGTATAAAACTTCGCCGGGTAACGTCATAAATAGGCCAACAGAACCACAAAAACAACAGCATTAGAAATTTGTCCTCTGACCAAAACAGGTAGCCTACTACAGTCGGCCTCAGGAATTTGTATATACCACTGTGACATCAAGTGTTCGTAACAAACTAGAAAATTTAGTATATCAATTTTCTAACACTATAAACATTTCTAGTCATGTTATTTGGGTACTACTTGAATCAGTCGGCAGAACAATCCCTATCGTATGTGCAAAATAAAGACCCTTCTTAAGCAATGCCCTGTGTATGAATTCCTGAGGCCGACAGTACAATACAATACATATAACAACACACTAAAGCCTACTCGAACTCTAAGCTTAAGGGGGGGGAGATACAGTGTTGGTAAATCTGGAAGAACAAATGATTCCTCCAGACTATTCCAGGCAGCAGGCCACTATTATTTTTGTTAAATTAGTCCTGTTTACTTTGGAAGAATCAAGGTACTCCAATACTGTATATCTAAAGTGTATCCTCCCCTTAAAGTGGTGTCCTTTATCTACTGAAATCAATGTACAGTATGTAATAACGTGGCTTGCTTGTGAAAATTTGTTTACTTTCACAAAACATACATGGCCCCAGTGGGAACTCTAGACGGGCTTATATTCCACTGTCATGTAAGGAAACAATAAATACCATATACTGTACAAATGTGATAGAATAGTAAGGATGGAACGTAGTCTTTTCCAACATTATATGACATTATTAAATGCTTTTTATTTGTGGTAGATTTACAGTAAGCGAAAAAAAAAAAGTACTGTATGTCGGTATGTAAATCAACATATAATACATTAAAGGAAAGTGTAACAGCACCCTAGTCTAAGAGGCGTTTGAAAAGGAGAGAAAAAATAATCCCACATCTAACTACTAACTCTACTCAAGCCTTCTACCTTTCTTATCTTCACGTATGTGGAAAAAAATAATAAAACTACACTTAGGAATATGTAAAGTGATAATATTAAAACAAGGAGGCCTGGCTATGCTCTGAATAACTCCATTCTACCTTTCTTATCGTACAAATAATACAAGTATGTGGAAACAAATAATAAAAATGCACTTAGGAATATGTAAAGAGATAATATTAAAACAAGGAGGCCTGGCTTTGCTCTGAACAACTCCATGAGGGGAGGGTGAGGAAGAGAGTTAGGGTGCAGCAGGAGTGAAGTGGAGTGTAGAGGAGTGACAGCCTGAGGACATCCCAACTCAAACAAACAAACACACACACACACACACAGACCACCACGACTCTCACTTACTCACTGACTGACCCTTGCCACTGAAAGGACTCGAACCTTCGAACTTTGGCCTTGGGAACCTGCTGGTACATTCATTTCATTGTTAGTATAAGGAGAAATAAATACAGAAATTCCACACTGTTCGTACTTGTATGTTATTAGAGAGCGCTATACACTCCACTCCAAAGTACAGTAAGGCTACATATACCATAAATTAAGCGACTTCTGGTTAGACGTAACTCTTGCAACATTCAGAAACTAAAATCACGCACACACAAACACATTTAACCGCTCTGAAAGCCTACTGGATGTGTACCAAAACTATAAGTATACAGGACAATATTATTATACAACAAGAAACAAAGAGAGTATCCATAAATAAATAAAACATATAAATACTGCCTACAAAACCAAGAGTTACTTTAAACATTACCAATAGTGTCATTTATTTCCAAAGACAAAGACGATACTTCACCATCGACTTGGAATTTAGAACGTTTAGAACGTTTATGGTGCATACGATGGTGTGGTACCAGTACGATGGCTCCATAGACAAACAACAGAGCCGTTGTACAGTACCACACCCTCGTATACACCATGGATGTTCTTGAATACGGCCCACCGTTGTACAGTACCACACCCTCGTATACACCATGGATGTTCTTGAATACGGCCCACAATACAACACATCGACACGCCCCCTGTATTCCTTCTCTCCCACCACTCTAATCTTAATTATCCTTACTTATATTATGTATATGTTAACCCTCAAGTATCTTCAAGTATTCAGCATCATATATTATCAGAGTAAGTAACGATAGCAAATAAAGGGGAAAAGTTAAAGAACAATACATACCCTCCCTGAGGTGATGTGGCACTAAGCAGCTGCCCGCAGTGTTGCCAGGTCTGCTGGACGAAGTTTCCTTATCTTCAACATCATAATTTCCTTGTTTCCCTCAAAAATTCCTTGTTGTACTCTTGAAGATAGTAATACTACATTTACCATCTTTTTGATATTTTGTCTGGTAGAAATTTCCTCATTTATTCTTGAATAATCTTTATATGCTTTGGCACCCTGCTTTGTTTCCCATCAATTTCTTATTAGACCCCATATTGTCCGATAACGTTAGAAAATGGCTACCTTGGTTTGATAGTTCTCATTGTTTTATTCTTTTTACTGCCAGGCTTTCCCTCCTTTTCAATTTACATGAACTATTTAATATAATTTATCAATGATAAGCAACTTCATCACATGGACATGCTGTAATGATTAAAAGTATCTAAAATGATTCACATTCCGTCACAGCCTCGTTCATAATATCAGATGTGGGAATGACGCCATTATGCTGTACTCCTATTCTTGCAAAACATCTCAAACCACATTATAATACCGTACGGTACACAAATAAATATTTTAATTACTTCCAGCTTTTCCTTGATTTTATGAATACTATTTAAATGCAATTTCATAATCAATTATAATTAGTTTGTTACGAGTGAATACTGTAAAATTCATAACCTCATTTTTACAAAGGAAATAAATAGCATAAATATGGAAACCTGATACTATTTTGCCCTCATTTTTATGGTCAATAATATTATACCTTCATTGAAATTTCATTGTGTGTGTGTGTGTGTGTGTGTGTGTTTGTGTGTGTTTATTGTAATGCAAGTGTTGCCATTGACTACGGAGGCAATTTCTCTCTCTCTCTCCTCTCTCTCTCTCTCTCTCTCTCTCTCTCTTGTGTGTTCTTTATCTTAATTTATATCGGATTTGCTGTTATTAGTATTTTATCTATATATTTCCTATCCTTCTTCTTTATTCCTTCTATAATTGTTCTTATATTCATTCTTCTTCATTTTCCTTCACTCGATCTCTGTATATATTTTCCTTCTCTCATTGTTCTCATCTTTCTTCCATTCCTCTCATTTTCAGTTTATCTTTTTTCGCTTTTCTTGATATTTTCCCTCGCTCTCTTTAATCTCACATTCTTATTTTTACTCTCATTCTTATTCGTTCTCACATTCTTATTTGTTCTCTCATTCATATTCTTTATCACATTATTATTCTTTCTCACATTCTCATTCTTTCTTATCCGTATTCTTTTTTATTCGTATTCTTTCTCATATTATTATTCATTCTCAAAGAGCTTATTCCTAAACCCTTTATTCCTCCAGCCTTTTTCCTCCACCCTTTTTCCTCATATTTTTCCATTCTCTCTCCTTTCCTCCTTCGGCTTCCCTTGTCTCTCTCTCTCTCTCTCTCTCTCTCTCTCTCTCTCTCTCTCTCTCTCTTTATCCTCTTGTGTTCTTCTTCCCTCTTTCTGCCTATCTTTTGTTCTTCTCTTTCTCCCTCCCTCCCTCCCCCTAGTCTCTCTCCCTCCCTCCCTCTCCCCCCCCCTTGTGTCCCTCCCTTCCAAGGCAGGACAAGAGAAGAGAGCAGGTCACTTAAGCGCCTTTTAAGAATTTAATGTGTGACCTTGAATGTCACTTAACCTGTTCCGCTTATCGTAGCTCACTCGCTCACAACAATTAACTTACGCACTCACAACAGCTCACTCACTCATTCACTCACAACAGCTCACTTACTCACTCACAACACTCACTCACTCACAACAGCTCACTTACTCACTCACAACACTCACTCACTCACTCACAACAGCTCACTTACTCACTCACAACACTCACTCACTCACTCACTCACAACACTGTACACTCGCAATCCAAAATTTGTATCCAGGTCTTGTTGAAGTTTCGAATCATTTGACATACTATATAGTGAACCAATTACAACGCTTATCCTGTTTTTCATATTTGCTTGAGCTCGCTTAATTAATATTCAATCAGGCTATTCGAAGCATGCAAGCCTGGATGCATATTGTGGATTGCGAGTGAACCTACCTCTACTTATACCTCTTCTCATTCACTTTTCTTATTATACACACACATACACAGAGAGGAAGGATAAGTGGTTCAGTTCCAGGACTTCCCAAAATATATAATGTCCTAAAAGTGTCTTATTAGCTCTCTACACTCTACTTCCAAATCTAGTTATGAATTTTTATCTACCTACATAATTTCACTTTTCTCGTTAAATTGTACACTCGCCATCCAAAATATGTATCCAGGCTTGCTTCGATAGCCGGATCTTTAGAGTATTAAGGGAGCTCAAGCAAATATGAAATAAGATACCGTAAGCGTTGCAATTGGTTCACAAGTATGTCAAATGAATCGAAACTTCAACAAGACCTAGTTAGATACAAATTTTGGATTGCGAGTGTGTACAGTTGGGGAACAAAGTATCTGGACACCGTTGACGGCTTCTGGTAACAATGTCAGTGATAAACACGTTAGTAATAGACAAAATTTATTCATTACTACATAACGATAACTGATATTGGATGACGTTGACCAACCACAGACACTGAAATAAAAGTTATTCTTCAATTCATAAATACTTTCTCTCATTGATGTG
>JAWQEG010001174.1:45000-152497 GCA_033782935.1 Petrolisthes cinctipes
AGGCCAGTCATCTTCTTATACTTGTGATATCGGTTCTGGCAACAGAGATGGCGCTTGAGAGATGAAGTTGATTTGCTCGACACATTTGTAACTAATGCTAGATGAGACGAAGCATGTGTTGGGATAATGTTTCGAGCAAACCAACCTTCCTCCAAACACAACCCACACCACACCACCTCTGACGTTCACACTCCCGTGAGGCCGACCCAGCGTTGTCAATGTTGGCCGAGATAACCCCGAAACACTAGTTGTGAGCTCTGCTCGCTCGAACCATTCACTGGTGGGAGGGAGAAGTAAGGAGGGATTTGAGGAGGGTAGGGGAGGTGTCTATACAAGAGAGGTGAGAAATTATTCTTGGGGAGGTGAAAAATGAGTGGAAGCTTTAATAAAAGTACGAAAATAAACCCGGTTATCAATTATTTATATACCGATATTCGTGTCAATTATTAACATCATTAAAGGTAAGATTAACTTTTTCATATTATGATGTAACACAAAAACAACTGAGGTAATATTATTGTATACTTTTTTCGTATAATATTTAATGGTTATTATCAAGCACTAAACGCTGAAAAATACTTACACAATAACTGAATAAGAATCATGAACCAGAATGCTATTTATTAAATGAAGCAAATGTGAATACCTTTATATTACATGTGCCAAGTGTTGATACCACTAACACACACTTCCATTTCCCCCGTATCTACCTAACAATTTATAATCGTGTCAAATATCAAGGCTCTCATTATCCCTCACGTGATAGCAACCTTGTAATATTCTGAATACTTTTAATAATAGCTCGTTGCATTGAATATATTGAACACGTGTTGTTTGATAATTTACTATAAATCCCTCAGTATTTCATCTGTTTCTAGGTAGCGAATTTTTTTATTCTGGCAGATAATACATGTGAGCAGAGGCCAGGGAGATTGCGTCTGGCACCCACAGGCTTGTCAACTGTATTTTTTGTTTTTGTTTTTTGCATTAATTAGAGATTGACGTTGACTCTAGTCTCGTTAGCCCAAATTAGTTTTGATACTCCAAGAAGATTATGAGTTGGTTGAAAACCACTAAACTGGTAAGGGTATTGAATACTGAGTGTGGAAATATTCCCTCTCCAACATGTTGGCAGTCCTGATGACTTGAAGATGTGTAAGGTGGTGCAGTCAGTCAGGTCACGAGGCAAGGTGTATATGGAAATTCACACTAATATCAACCTTGTAGCAGAAGACAGTAAAGACCAATACAGCATCAAATACAACGGTATGAGTAGTGGTAGAGTGTATATGGAAATTCACACTAATATCAACCTTGTAGCAGAAGACAGTAAAGACCAATACAGCATCAAATACAACGGTATGAGTAGTGGTAGAGTGTATATGGAAATTCACACTAATATCAACCTTGTAGCAGAAGACAGTAAAGACCAATACTTCATCAAATACAACGGTGTGAGTATTGGGAAGGTGTTGTATGATGGGAAACACAGGATATCAGACCTTAACTCGCCTTCAATAAAGTTTAATTTTAAGAAATGTTGAAAATAGTTGCCAGCTTCTTTATTAACATGTCCGATGAAACCTCAACTGTGCATCCCATGCATTACTTGATGGAACTATTACAATGTTTAAATAATTATGAATATAGTTCTCTCACAACTCAGGACAGATAAAACCAATAGAACCTCTGTCACCAACATTATTATGTTATGTGTGTGTGTACTGGCTTATATAATTATATAAGTATATTACATGCACACAGAAAAGAGAGATACACACGGAGAAGAGAGATACAGACCAAATAATAATTTTTGCTACCAAGAGACAAATGACAAAAAAAGGGTTTCATAGTCAAATTCCAATATTTCAATACAACAGGCTATTATTAAAAGTATTCAGAATATTACAAGGTTGCTATCACGTGAGGGATAATGAGAGCCTTGATATTTGACACGATTATAAATTGTTAGGTAGATACGGGGGAAATGGAAGTGTGTGTTAGTGGTATCAACACTTGGCACATGTAATATAAAGGTATTCACATTTGCTTCATTTAATAAAGAGCATTCTGGTTCATGATTCTTATTCAGTTATTGTGTAAGTATTTTTCAGCGTTTAGTGCTTGATGATAACCATTGAATATTATACGAAAAAATACCGTATACAATAATATTACCTCGGTTGTTTTTGTGTTACATCATAATATTAAAAACTTAATCTTACCTTTAATGATGTTACACGAATGTCAGTATATAAATAATTGATAACTGGGCTTCCACACATTTTTCACCTCCCCAAGAATAATTTCTCTCCTCTCTTGTATAGACACCCCCCCTACCCTCCTCAAATCCCTCCTTACTTCTCCCTCCCACCAGTGAATGGTTCGAGCGAGCAGAGCTCACAACTAGTGTTTCGGGGTTATCTCGGCCAACATTGACAACGCTGGGTCGGTCTCACGGGAGTGTGACCAGCTGTACAATGTTACCAGAACCGATATCACACCACTTAAAAGGTGTCTTGCCTGGGGGTGTCTTTACTTTTATGAGTGACTGTACATGTAGCCACAATCAAATATCCACCGACACTTTCCTTCTATCATCGTAAATATCTTGGTAATAAAGAACAACACCTGTATGATATTGCAGCACCTCATAATAATAATTCAATAGGTTGAGTTAACGTAAGGTGTTGTATGATTATATTTTGATATGATACTGATTTATTTGCGCGATGGTAGGAAAGTGTCGGTGGTTATTTGATTGTGGCTGTACGTACGGTGTTGGTAAATCTGGAGCAACTGATTCCTCCAAACACTTCTAAGCCATTATTTTTATCATCTGGCACTGTTTCCTGGTATACTTTGGAGGAATTGGAGCACTCTAATATACCAAAAACAGATTCCCCTTTACTTAAAGAATCTGACTACGAGATTTTACAGCATCAGTCCAATTCGCTACAAAAAGTCGCTCTGTTGATCGGCACTTAAGCCCTCGATCCTCTCTGCACAGGAATCACTCACAGATTAACTCGAGTATTTCCTTCAGGGACCCTGTGATGTAGTCAGAAAATTGGAGGTTAGAGAGTCCTTCAAATATTGCCACGAAACACCACCTACGTTAAAGGAACTTGTTTCGTGGCATAGCTTGGAGGAAGCAGAAGCCTCCAATTCTCATACACAATCACAGGGTTCTAAACTAGATAATGAATAGTACAGTACAATACAGTACATAACATTGTGTTGGTGGTGGAAAATCTGGAGTAACTGATTCCTTCAAATTATTCCAAGCAACATGTCATTATTATTTTTGTTTATCTGGTCCTGTTCTTGCATGGCATAAAGGCTACCTTGGAGGAATCAAGGCGCTCTAATGTACCAAAAGTATATACAATTCCCTTAAATGGATCAACTCTGCATGATAGGTAAGTACAGGACTTTTGCCGCCGACTGTACAGTACACTTGGATACCATATCGTCTCTAGCCCACCTGAGTCGAAGCCTGAGATCTGAAGCAGGCGGTTTCTGGATGACAGCCCATGCAAAGCCTTCATTGGTTCGAGATGTGTGTGGCCTCGTGATGGTATGGGTGGGTTGTCGTCCAGAAACCGCCTGCTTCAGATTGGTTTGAAGGTGGTGATTATCCCTCTAATGATCATCCACTACACGTAAACATTTGGATGTTATGCCAGAACAACCCTTAATTAACTTTTGTTGTTGTAAGGTGGTGATTATCCCTTCAGATAATGATTTGTTTATGCTCAGAACTGTATCCCTCACCACCATAATAAGGGGAGAATGTCTTGTTTGTGAATTGGAAGGTCTGTGATTCACCCAAACTATGCTAGGAAACAGACTCCCTCAATGGTACAGTACTAATAGGGGATCTGTTTCGTGGCATAGTTTGGAGGAATCAGAGACCTTCCAATTCACCATCGAGAGAATCTCCCCTTGAGATACAGACTGAAGAAAACAATTTAATTTAATCGATTCTATTCAAGTGTGTATAAAGAAACTAATGAAAGCTGAATTGTTTGGAGGAATCAGTCGCTCCTCTAAATTTACCACCAACACAGTACTTCCCTCCCCCTTAACCACCACCACCACCACCACTGACTCCACTCCCGTCCCCCATTCCACCTCCCTCCACCACAACACCACCTTAACCACCACTGACTCCACTTCCGTCCCCCATTCCACCTCCACCACAACACCACCTTAACCACCACCACCACCACTGACTCCACTTCCGTCCCCCATTCCACCTTCACCACAACACCACCTTAACCACCACTGACTCCACTTCCGTCCCCCATTCCACCTCCCTCCACCACAACACCTCCTTAACCACCACCACTGACTCCACTTCTTTCCACCATTTCACCTCCACCACGACACCAATTAACTACTGTACGGCATTTTCATAATTTCTCTGGTCTTCCTTCACTAATTGCCTACCTCCTTCTCATAATTCCTTCCCTCATTCCATTTTCAGTTTATCTTACAAATTATCGTCTTTCTCATATATGCTTGAAATTCTCCCTTCCTCTTTTTGCATCTATTTCCCTTCCTCTTTCTTTTTGTCTTAACTTCAGCGACTTTCTCTTATCTCTTTCCACATTTCTTCCTTTCTCTTTCACCCTTCCTCTTTTTGCATCTATTTCGCTTCCTCTCTCTTTTAGTCTTAACCTCATCGACTTTCTCTCACTTCTTTCCACATTTCCTCCTCTCTTTCACTTTTTTTTTGTAAACGGCTGTATGTACAGTTGGACACATGAATGGGTGGTACAGCCCAGGTGAAAGATATCTGTCCCATTTAAGTAACCAGTGTCTATTATCAGGTACTTGCTTTTTATTACCATCCTCAATACTGACTTCTGCCCCTGATGTCTCCTATTTGGCACTAAGGAACTTGATATTGGGAGAAATTAACCATCTTTCACTTGGGCTGTACCACCTATTCATGTGTCCAACTGTACAATTGCCAGCACTTATAACTAGTCCAGGAGAGAGGAATTGGCAACACTGACTGTACCGGTTATAAATGCAGGCCGGCAACTGTACTACATCTCTCCCCAAGGTATATTTATCTTGTCTCTCCCTGAGTAACCTGTATACGACGAGATCTAGAAGCCACACACTATACCAACAAGTATTGCCCTATATAGGTTGTTGGTTCCCAGAGATTGAGGCTCCCGTTCCAGTCATTACTCCACAATCCTCCCCCAGCCACTCCTAAGACTACCAATTTTCCTCCGGAGCTCGCGATTCTGAAATGATCCCTTCATGGGCAGGCTACTTGGGTCTGTTGTGGGGCTGAAATTCTTCTTATTATCGGGTTCCTGTTTATTGCTGAGGATGAACTGAACTGAAGAAGAAAAGTTTACACAGACCCCCTCCTATAGACCTGGAGGACCCAGTAGAAATTCTTATACCAGGTTCCTGTTGATGGCTGAAAATGAACTGTACTGAAGAAGAAAAGTTTAGACTCCCCCCCCCCCCCTTAGGCCTGGAAGAACCTGTAGAGTGAGGGAGAAGTTGATAAAGAGGAAGGACAACAGGAACGAAGGAAATAGAAGGGAAAGTGGGACAGTTAATTACAGTGTTCAATCTAGTAAGAGTTCAAAGGGTCTCCCCATTCAACACTAACACATTACGCATCACTATCCTGCAAGAAATAAAATAAAAACCTTATGATAGAAAATAAGACTGTCACCTTACTTTTGCACCGCTGTGTATTTCCCCAGACTGGCCGTTATGCCGCTTCTCTTGTGAAAGCCTCGTGAGTCGATCAGTTGTCGCACGGTTACCAAGAAATATAACTGTTTCTTGGAATGGAATATACAGACAACTTGATACAAAGCGATGGAATATCCTTATGTCATCGTTTGATTAATCTTCTGAAATGTTGACACACTCCCCCCTTTTTTTTTTTTTTTTTTTTTTTTTTTTTTTCAATCTGCTTGCTGAGAATATGCGCTAAAGGGATAGTAGTACTCTTTTGGTACATTTGAGCGTCTTGATTCCTCCAAAGTATGCCAGGAACCGGACCAGATTAGCAAATATAATAGTGTCCTGTTGCTTGGAATAATTTGGAGGAACCAGTTGCTCCAGATTTATCAACAATGTACTACCCCTGTACTGTACTAAGGAGTGGGACCTTAGGGAATGGGCGCGTTGCTCGTTATTCTTCTGGGAATTACTGTAGACTCGTAGAGGATGATGTTACTTGCACGGGAATTAAGATTTACAGCGAACTATAAATATTGGTTGAAAGACAAAGATTAACCTACAGATTGATAGAGAGGAATAGCTACACGTGTTATGGGTAGAGAAGAAAGATATGGGGGTGAAATAACAAAAGGTGTTGGATGGGTAGTTAATGACCCACACAGTCAAGCAGGCGACTTTCTTCTTACAACTTTCAAATGTATACACTCTTTGTTAATAGCCGTAGTCACTTTTTATGTACATATCACCAAATTTAGGCACTACCAAAGATTTTGAATGACGGAGAAATATATTTAAAAATGACAGAAGACACCCCTAAGCCTGGAAGGCCTTGTAGGACGAAGGGGAAGGTGATAGGGAGGTGGGGCAGCAAGCACGAAGGCAACTGAAATGATGGAAGGACAGCAGAAATGTCAGTTATGAGAAATAAACTTTATTTCAGAAACAACAGATAACCATAACATCCATTTTCTAAAGCAACCAAAGAAAACCACCGTACATCAAGTGGGAGATACCTATGCAAAATCCTTAATTGTTACCTATGTTACCTTATGATCATTTTCTTTGCCTTCAGCGATAATATTAAATTCTTTATTATTATTATTTTTCTTAATCAATCAATTTGGACTTCGGCACACTTTCAGCACAGTGATCAATGTTGCTGCACTTAATCTTCATCTCACATCACCAGTAGTGCAGAAAAACTCCCAACATACCAATAAATGCTCATCATCATAATTATAGTGTCTATGTCTTAAGGGGGTATTACAGTGTTGGTAAATCTGGAGCAACTGATTCCTCTATACTATTCCAAGCAACAGACCACCAATATTTTTTTCATCTGGTCTTGTTTCCAGGCATACTTTGGTGGAATCAAGGTGCTTCATTATACCAAAAGTGCATTTCCTCCTTAAATTTAATATGGTATATATATGTGGATATAAAAGTTTTAAAATATCTAAACTAAGTGCCTAGTTCAATTAAAAAGACTAATAAAATATATTCAATGATCAACACCCAAATAAAAAGTATAAAAACCTTGTACATAATCAGTTTAAAAATACAAAATTATTTCAACAACAGGTTTAACAAAATCAGATACACCAAATATAGTGATTAAATTACTTCTGCAAGGCGACTAAAGATCCCATTGGCATAACTTTGAGCAATGGAGGTGGAGACAAAACGTGTGTTGTAGTCTAGCACACTAATGAGGCAACCACGAAAAGTATGAAATAAGTGTGAGCACGTGCTGTCTCGCTTATGCAGGGAGACGGAACGAAGAATATCGGAGACTCGGACATGCTTCTCCTTCCCCTGTACCACCAACCCTGTAACGTCCCCCATGTTGGATGCATATATGTCTGCCGGGAGGGAAAAGTCAAGGAACTGGTCCAGATCAAACATCTGAGGAGTAAGTGAACCATATGCCTCTTCATCCAGAATTTTTCCAGACTTTAGATTCCCCTGCACATCATCATGAACCATACGTGCAAAATCCCAGAAACTGTCTTTGTTCAGGCTTCTTGGAACATCGGTGTAGAGAGTCAGGCTGTTAATCAAATGACAGCCAAGAGCACAGGACGAATTTGACTGCCAATACCTCCGTACATTGACAACATGGCAGGCATGAATACTGTAAACATTTTGATCTAACCCATTATTAGCCAATACATCTATGAGAGCCCAGTGAGCAAGAGCCATAAAACCACTGTGAATGGTTACACCTTCACTGCGGCATCTGCTTATAAACTTTCCAGTAACTTCTTCATCCAGCTTCTGTTCAATGTGCAAACTCTTTTCTTCTCCAACCTCAGGCTTATGTATCTGCTTGAGCAAGGTCTTCCAGTTATCCCTAATTTCCATTTCTTTCTTCCATTTCTGCATTAATTCTGGATTTGCTGATAGTTTCTCCCTACTCTCTTGTACGACTTTTTCTGTCTCCTCGTTTGAAACATGGAAACCTAACTGGTCTTCATCATCTATTTCCTCACCAGCAATTACATCATCAAGAAGACTAGCCAGCAAGCCACAAATTTTCATGATAGTCATTCCATCAACAATACCATGATGAAAACCAAGGAAGAGGTGGGATGTATGAGAGAAGGTAACATCTGGTGCAGTATGAGAGCAGGGTTCTTTAGAGCTGATAGGGTGAGGAAGTTTGGCTTGTGTTGCATCTAATTTACCAGTTTCATGAACAAGCCTAGCACACCACAGTGGTCCGGTGAAGGAGTTATAGTGATACGTTCGAAGGCAGTCCATTACTTGGTGAAGTTCACTTTGAGGTAACACCTGCAGATCAAAATCAGCAATTCTTAAGCCATGTTGCTATTTTAGGATGTAATATTAATGACTACACAAATAATCATACAATCCATGCAAACATATATTATGAGCAAGCTACCCTTCTCAGGAATCGAACCCTAGGCCAACAAATGTAAGGTAAGGGATCTTCCCACTAGACCATGCCACACTAATCAAGTCAGACAACCTGATTTTGCCATGGTCTATAATGGGTAGTCCCTTGTACATTATTTTATTGGCTAGGCTAAAGTTCAATTCCTGGGAGGAGCAATTTGTTCATATTTATTTACATGGCCTTGTGTAATTATTTGGGTACAATATTAGTATATACAACTGTAAACAAACTGTTTAATATATAATAACAGCAATATTAATGTAGAACATACACCTGCTAGCACACTGTCTGATAAAACAGTAACAAAAACCGTAAGAGGTGACAGTACTGTACAGCTGGACACAGAAATTCGTGGTACAGCCGAGGTGGAAGATGCTCCACTCCTCCCAGTATGAAATTCCATTGCTACCAATAAGATATACCATGGCAGAAATTATGATGTAGGATGGTGACAATAAGCAAATACCGAATAAAAGTCCCTCCTTACTTGAGAGGAACAAACATCATCCACCTACCACTGCAAATTCCTGTGTCCAACTGTACACAGAATCATTGAATACTTTATACAATTTAATTAATAAATGTCATTAGAGTGCAAAAATGACTAGCTCTTAACTTGGCTTCTCTTACCTTAAAGTCAATGTTTAGTTGATTCACTTTTCTTAACCACAGGTCCCCATCCCTCTTGCCATAGCACGCCCGTAAACATGGCACTTTTCTGAAAGTGAATATACTCATATGTTAGGAGGCACAGCTGACAACGCATTTTAGCTTTGTTCTTAAAAAAAAAAAGTAACACAACTATTGCCTTAACTTCTCACCAAAAGAGCTTTTATGGTTGTAACTGACACAATAGTGTACTTTACTGTACAGTGTACCAGCCAATTTTCATACAAACTTATAATAATAACAAAATATTCTCATCAGAATGGTGTAAGATCAACATAGTAGGACAATCTTCCCACTAACATACAGTCTACTATATATGCATGGTATAATCTTAAGATACAGCTACCTTCAGAACTTTCTGTGTGTCCTCTTCTTTCTCTTTATCTATCTATAGCTCTGAAACTTTGTTAACAGCCTCTGTGAAGATTGTAGTGGTCATTCGGATCAAACTTCCAAAAGAA
Organism: Petrolisthes cinctipes; assembly: GCA_033782935.1. Taxonomy (NCBI): domain Eukaryota; kingdom Metazoa; phylum Arthropoda; class Malacostraca; order Decapoda; family Porcellanidae; genus Petrolisthes; species Petrolisthes cinctipes. Next base: position 54,781 of record JAWQEG010001174.1, read on the forward strand.
GTAGTAAGTGCAGAAACAATTATAGTCCATTCCAATAGGAAAATTGGCTCTGACTAGTGCAAATACATCGATACAGGTGGCACTCCTGCTACTGTTCAAAAAATATTTATATTTCTTCACTTATCGTACCTATTACATAAGCTAGGATAATTTAGTTTATATCATTGGATTAAGCAGTAATTGTACAAGTATAATACAATTATTAAAGCTTTGGAGGGTAAAACATAAAGTAATTACAGCGAGTATAAGTCAGAGAAGATAGTTTTACGGTTTATACAACGTTTTACTTATCATTGGTATTTGCAGCAATTATAAAAGTAATCTTAGAATAAAACATGTGCTCTAGTACATAACATTATCTTGAATACGATGGTCCTTTAAGATTTTACGTAAAAAGCACTATAGGAGAGAAATGGAAGGATTTGTATAGATATGTTGCATCTTCCTAACATGCTGACATGACTTGATGGAGGGAGAGAGGGAGGTGGATAAAGTTGCCAAGTACCACCAACATGAATATCATATGTTAGGAAGATGCAACATATCTATACAAATCCTTCCATTTCTCTCCTATAGTGCTTTTTATGTAAAATCTTAAAGGACCATCGTATTCAAGATAATGTTATGTACTAGAGCACATGTTTTATTCTAAGATTACTTTTATAATTGCTGCAAATACCAATGATAAGTAAAACGTTGTATAAACCGTAAAACTATCTTCTCTGACTTATACTCGCTGTAATTACTTTATGTTTTACCCTCCAAAGTTTTAATAATTGTATTATAGTTGTACAATTGCTGCTTAATCCAATGATATAAACTAAATTATCCTAGCTTATGTAATAGGTATGATAAGTGAAGAAATATAAATATTTTTTGAAGGTGGAATGCTTGGTGAGAATGTAAACAAATCATACGCCCTCCGAACAGGAGCAGGAGTGACACCTCTATCGATGTGTTCGCACAAATCTGAGCCAATTTTCTTATTGGAATGGATTTATGGTAGTTATTAAAACAGGGTAACCAGTTATATGGACTAGAAAGGTTGGGCCTAAATAAGCAGCTGCCTTGAACTGGTAAACTTACTGGCGTTTCTTTAATTTTTACATCACCTGTAAAGATGCAGGAGTGCCTGTGTAACATGGTGCTCCTGAAGGGGTGTATGTGAACCAAGAGTGAGGTGATATGCAATAAGCAGCGTTCCACTCTGGTGACAAGTTTCACAAATACGCTCAATTGGCGACACCTTCCACAGCCACCTGTCATTTGAGTCATCCATCGTTACACCTGTTGGAATTGGTAAAGTTGCTTGTTATTTTTTAATTTAATTTAACTTTTTTATATACCAGGCCTTCATCTCCATGCTGTGTAAAAGAAAATCTCCAAAATATATATTATTCCAACAATTTACACTACATTATTAGTTAATAGTAAAATACTTAGTTATTCCCCAACATATAATTATGTGAAATATTTCTGAAAAACATATCTTTCTGTTTTTTCCATTTTATTTTATAATTCTGATTTTTTGTTCTTCATTTCAGGTTTAACCATAATATTGAAAGGCAATAACCTCTGATCTAATCTAATCAACATATCTGGGATTACATTGGGTAACAGGTTAAAGATTTTTCCCCAGTCAATTTTAATCAGAATAGTACAAGGACTTCTCACAATACATGTACTATGGTGGAATAAGAAAATAAAAATATTTGCACTAAAAACTTGAAAAGGAAAAACTATGGACTAAAAACTTGAAAATGAAAGAATATAGGGTAGTCTAAAAACCTGAAAAAAATTAGCTGCTCTTCAGAAAGACAATAATTAACCATAAATACAGCTCCAGTCCATGATTATTGTTAATACATTATTATTTTGCAGTTAATTAAGGGACCCTGTGATGTAGTAGGAAAATTGGAGGTAAATGAGTCCTTCAAATATTGCCACGAAACACCACCCATATGGAAGAAGCTTATTTTGTGGCATGGTCAGGAGAAATAATCAGAAGCCACCAAGTTTCATATACACGGTCACAGGGTCCTTAATTAACTAAAACCAAGGATTCTAGTACTTATGAGGCCTCCTGTCTATAATGTCTGAGTATTTTGCCTTCATAACACCATGCACATTATATTAGTTTCTTTCCTCCCCCCAAAAAAATAAATTAAAAACCAAACAAACAAATTATACATGTACAAGTGTATTATACCCTTAAACTTAATGTCACAACTACCTTTTATGGTACACAAAAGATAGTTATGATGTGGGGCGTGAGTGAGTGGGCGTAACCTGTGGCAAATCAAAACAATAACAATCTTATAACCATTCAGGGAAATCCGAGATGGTCTTTGCAACGGCGCCACCTGATATCTCCATATTCGATATAATTATGAATAAAGACAGGAATAAAGACTGTTAAGTAGTTTTACAATTAATTACAATGAATTTTTTTTGTTCGCCTTTTCACTTCTGTGGTCGGCACAATAAATAGAATGCAGTAAATCTCCTGTTATTAACTGCTTCTCGACATTTAAATGAGTTTCAAGGATATACGAAAATAATTTGTGTATCTCTTCTAGTAGTTCAGCAGTAATATAGTCAGATCGATTGCGTTTTTAGGCACATATAGGCCTGTGATAGATACAGTACATCGATGGTCAGAGCAATATCTCCTTTAACTGGTCCCTGTGTCAGACAGTCAGAGTTCCGTTACTTGTAGCCTATACTAATAAGTAACGGAACTCTAATGATGGGTGATTATGCTATGCGTGTCTCCGAGGTAAAGATAGCGTAGCATGTATTTGCCTTGAATTACTCCCTGCTTAAGCAGATATCACAAGGGGCTATTTTCCTCCGTCCTGTGGCCAATTTAAGGTTTCAAATGTCCTCTAACCTGCTTTATTTAAGAGGTGTAGAAGACTAGGAGGGATCTATGCGAAGCAAATTTAGCAATAATTCGAATGATGATAGGCGGAAAACAGAATAAATACGTGATAGTGTGTTAAACGCTTTACAGTATTTATGTAGCCTGCTCTACATTTTCACTTTCTGTGTGCAAACTCGTCTTAATTGCTCTTCATGGAGAGGCCTGCCAGCTGGTGAAAAGGAAATGGCTTTGAGTTAAGCGGAGCGATAGAGATAAAACAGGGTAATTACCAATGATAAGGAGAGATAGAGTATACACCACGAGGCACGTACATTACGTATTTCTCGTTTGTTGCAACTGAGAACGATATATTGAGTGACAGGTAAACTTAATGATGTATATATTTCTGCAATACCACCAAAAGTGATCAAATACCTTGTAGCTGCTTACTATTATTCCATTATACTGAAATTTCTTATATAAAAGTAAGCGATATAATGATATACAGTACAATTATTACTTCATTCACATTCTGGTTTTGACTTTCTATTTTTGTGTTGGCTAATTTTGCTGACCGGATGCCCTTCCTGACGCCACTCTCCACATTTATCTTGGCTGGCTTGAGAAGATAGGATATGGAGCTCTGGGGATATAGGATTGGATAGGATAGGAGCTGGGTCGTGCTGGTTGCTTCCATCTGACAGTGTGTACGTTATATTCACTGTATTTACTTTAAATAATTGAATGCATAAAAAATAGTTGCATGAAGTAATTATACACTATGTAGCTATTATCCATATAGTACTTAGCCTTCTGTCTTAATTTAATTAAGCCCCTTGTATCTTGCCCCCCTGCAGTAGGCCTATATCCTACCTATACAAACATATAGTGATCATCGCCAGTTATGAGGTGAACGTGCTAATAATTACACTACAGGCTTTCCTCGTATCAGTTTTGATCACAAATTAGTTACAATTTTGACGACGAGGAAAGCCCTCCACTTTAACAACTTTAACACATGATAACTGATCCTATATTAGATCCTTCATAAATAGTTATCGTTGTTCGAGTTGGTTAGTGTGTTCTGTATACAGTAGTAAATCGATCCCCTTGTAATTGTATAGAGGGAAAACAAACAAACAAGCAAACATATTTACGACCTTCTGTACTTATATTTGATGTAGTGAGTCGTAGAGAAACAAGTGTAGCCTATTCATTCGACATACTAGGCTACTGGCAGGTGTCTGAGTAGGATAATTAATGGTTTGGCGTTAGGTGTATTATTATTATTATTAAAATAGACCAGAGACACAAAGCTGGGAATGCAAGCATTCTATCAATCCGAGGACCCCAGCCCCATGAATCCAACATGAAGAAAAGAAGACAGCTTAGAGAAAAAAAAGATGAGCAGTTAGCTTAATAAAAACATATTAGCCAGCCAGTCGTACACCATCAAAGACAGATTCACCAAGGCCATTCCACAGAGACACCGACCTATATAGGGACAAACGATCGACTGTACTGACAGGTTCTACAGCGCGGCAATACGTAAGCGTACATATGGGAGTCCAATGCACCACGAGTGACACGAGCAGGAACATACAGAGGTGGCAGAGAGGAGTTAAGAGGATGCAGCACATTACTTCTGAGCTTGAACAGCATGCACAATGATGCAACAGAACGACGGTGACTCAGATTACAATCTAGTAAACCGCCGGTAAGAAAATTAGCATTGGAAACAATTCTATCCAGCAACCTGAGATGGCAATCAGCTGCTGATCACCACACTGGAGAACAGTATTCCAACAGAGGCAACACAAAGGAGTTGTAACACCGCAGTTATACTCAACGCACAAACTTGTCTTTCTCACACTGTCACATAGTCAAAATTATTTATCCTCCCTCAGCCAATATTTATTCGTTAAAAAACTCTTCAATTGAATTATCTTTGGTTGTATTATATATTGGCAATGAATCATTACTCTGTTCATGAACTATTACTTCCATATAACCATCACAAGACATTATTATATTGACTTAAAGAACTGCTATGAGTTGATTCAACAACCTGATGCATTTTCCTTGATTTTTATGTTCCAATGAAATTAAAACACAAAGTTCTTACTATTGTCCGTGATGGAGGTGTTCTTTCCCAGGGATTATGTCATGATGAGTTTGGTATACGAGTGGTGTTGGTGGTGTTGGTGGTGGGTGTACAGTACCGTGTTTGTTAGATAAATGATGAAGGTGTCTCTTCAGTGATCCTGCTCTTACTAAATGCCGGTTCCCTCATGCTGACTATTAGGATACTCATTGACACAATATACTCAAATATGTGCTGTTTAGTAATGAAGAGACCGACAAGTTATGCAATCTCAGGTGACCTGTTCACTTCATTCTGAACATGGTATAGTCACAACCAAGAATATCATTCAGTCTAAGCGTTCAGTTTATGATGTCATGAAATGCGACTGTTTTCGTGTGATGATTTAGTTTGTTCATGGACTAAACATTTCGGATGCCTAACAGACACTTCACAGCTTCATTAAATTGTTATCATCATAATTATCATCATCGTCATCATCATATCCCTCTTTTCAAGGGGTGGGGAGGCTCTAGCGCCAGTGCAGGATCCCTGACAAGCAAGGGGGCTAGCCAAGGCTACCTATATATTCTAAATGGCCTTGGTCTACCTCCGAAGCCATTTGAGCCTTTGGTGAGTCATTGTTATAGAGTGCAGTCCCCAACCCTCTCTTCTCCTCCACTTCCTGTATCGTATTCCTTGGCCATGGTAAGGAATACAAGGCTGACTACACCATCGCAAGAACAGTGGGCGATGGACAAAGCCCAGGGAAGGAGACGCCACTTCCCTACGTCACATATTAAATTATCATTGACAGAATAACACACACACACACACACACACACACACAAGGAGACAGACCTAGTCACAACAAACTCGTTTGCTTATGGGATGGGGGTAGGATTTAGTAACTTATGAGTCCATTCCATGTATCAACCCATCAGAGAAAGATCAACATTGTTTTGTTCTATATCCAGAAAGACGAGAACTAAAGGCTATGAGCCCGCTTGTTGTCCTCATCTGCATAGTACAATGTGAGAGTGGTCCAAAATCATGTTCAATTTCGTCAGAGATGCCTAGACACATTGCGTTTGAAGGAACATATGTCGTAGTAAGGTGGAAAGATGGATGAAGGTAGAGTGTTCCAGAGTTGACCAGTTGTGTATATGAAAGACTGAGAGTACCGGTTAATTCTTGCATTAGGGAGTGCAGGAATTAATCAACTCCATCTATTGAGTTCACAGAAGAGTCATGTATGGTTATGGTCGAGAAATTTAACAAATGTCTTAATCTAGGCCTACCATAAGTATATATAGTTATTGACTGAACTCTAATGGCGATGGATAAAACATTTCTTTGTGACTATAGGCTTCGATCTGTATAGTTTTTGCTTTGGTATAGATAACAGCATATTTCAAACAGATATGTGGATTTGTGTGCCCAGAAACCCGGTTAAATTAAATGTATATGAAACTTCTCAACTGGAGGGAGACCAACACCTAATCTTAATTACATATACCTGAATGTATTTTTATAATGCTTTAGGAACATAACTTATTATTAGAATAAACTTTGATCTGATTGATTATGGGAATATTTCCATATTTTGTCTTTGGATGATGTACACAAGGTAATGATGGAAGACATTAATTGTTCGATCTTATAATTCCTTAAGTTTTATTTTCTGCTTGCCTCTGAGTATGCTCAAATATAGGCTACGTATGTGTGGATGGAAGAACCATTCATACTTGGTAAACTAAAAAGTAAATATTAATTTTGTGTGAATGTATTTCGTTGAATTTATGACCTCCCCTATATATAGAGCAAGTATATATATCAGGAGGGCAGGTGTAAGCCGGCATGGAACACCTGCATATGTGTGTGTGTGTGTGTGTGTGTGTGTGTGTTGCAGCTGCTACTTGTACACGTAATGTACAGCCACAATCAAATATCTACCGACACTTTCCTTCCATCGTGTAAGTAAATTAGTATCATATCAAAGTATAATCATACAACACCTTACGTCAACGCAACCCTCTCAATTATACTTATAAGGTGCTGCAAAATCATACACTTGTTGTTCTTTATTACCAAGATATTTAATTACTACGATGGAAGGAAAGTGTCGGTGGTTATTTGATTGTGACTATACGTACAGTAGGTATGAAAACTGGGATAAGACCTTGGATGGCGTAGATACACGGGCTATTAATTAAGTGGCTATTTATCACCTATATTAATTTTTGCAACTGTAATGTGGGCCTTGACTTAATGACATACTGTAAGCCACAGTCCTCTCAAGTGGACTGTGCTGTAAGCTACCGTGTGAGTACGTATTACTATAGCTACGTAAATTTCTTACCTGTGGTGTGCTATCGCTCGGCATGTGGTACAGCCACAATCAAATAACCATCAACACTTTCCTTCCATCGTGCAAATAAATCATGTCATATAAAAATATAACCATGCAAAACCTTACGTCTACTCAACCCCCTCAATTATTATTATGAGGTGCTGCAAAATCATACACGTGTTGTTCTTTATTACCAAAATATTTACTAAGATGAAAGGAAAGTGTCGGTGGTTATTTGATTGTTGCTGTACCTTTAATGTACGTGATATCTATGCGACTGTCTGTTTTTTTATATCGTCAATACCTGTGTGGTATATGTTGTAGGCTGGTTTATCCACCGTAGCAAGAACTATACGATTCTATACTATCCTATACAAACGTAGTATAGTATAGCCTAGTTGATGTTATCCTGGGGCAGAATGGCCTCCTGCCCCACAGACCCCCAGTACGCTACGGTCATAAAAAATAAATAAATAAATAAGAAGATAAATAAATAAGAAGAGAAAGGGGAGAGGAGTGAAAGGAACAGCATGGTGGAATGAGGAGGTGAAAAAAGTAATTGACGAGAAAAAGAAAGCATACAGAGAGTGGCTGGGTAGCAGAGGAAATGGAGAGGTGGAGGGGCAGAAAAGAGGGTTGTATATGGAGAAAAAGAGAGTGGTGAGTGAGAGTAAGAGAAGAGTAGATGAGGAATTTGGAAGGAATTTAAGTGAGAAGTGGAAAGAGTGCAAGAAAATGTTGTGGAAGGAGGTTAAGAAAGCGAGGAAAGGGGATAAAGGAGGTAGTACGGTTATGAAAGACAAGAATGGCCAGGTGATTGTAGAGAAGCGATGTAGAGTTGAGAGGTGGAGAGATCACTTTGGTGAACTGCTGAATGAAGGAAGTGGAACGCCAGCAAACATAGTTGGATGGGGTATGAGAGAGAGAAGAGAGGTAGTGGAGGAGGAGGAGGTGGAGATCAGAAGGGCAGAAGTGAGTGAGGCCCTGAAGAGCGTAAAGATGGGTAAAGCATCAGGAATAGATGGAGTGTGTGGTGAGATGCTGAAGTGTGGTGGTGAGATAATGGTTGAGTGGGTGTGGAAAATGTGTGGACTAGCATGGGAGAAGGGAAGTGTGCCTGAAGATTGGAAATCAGGAATTATAGTGCCTCTGTATAAGGGTAAAGGGGAGAGAGGAGTGTGCGGTAATCACAGAGGGTTATGTCTCCTTAGTGTAATAGGGAAGGTATACTGTAGGGTAGTGATCGAGAGAGTGAGAGTGAGAACAGAGAGGTGGGTGGGTGAGCAGCAGGGTGGGTTTAGGAAGGGTAGAGGGTGTGTAGACCAGATTTTTTCCTTGAGGTGTGTTGTGGAGAAGTATCTGGAGAAGGAACAGAAGTTGTATGCTTTATTTATGGATTTGGAGAAGGCTTATGACAAAGTAGATAGAGAAGATCTGTGGAAAATACTGGAAATATATGGAGTGGTTGGAAAGTTGCTGGAGGCAGTGAAGAGTTTGTATGAAGGTGCAAGAGTGGCAGTCAGGGTGGAGAGTGAGCAGAGAGAGTTCTTTAACTTGAACTTGGGTTGGGTGTGTCATGTCCCCATGGTTGTTCAATGTATACATGGATGGAGTTAGGAAGGAAATACAGGGAAGAGCAATGGGTGACTGGGTGTTGGTGTACGGTACCTCTGATAAGGGAGGGGAGTGAGTGGAAGTTGCCTGTGCTGCTGTTTGCTGATGATGCAGTTCTGCTGAGTATCGATGAGTGGGAGTTACAAGGATTGGTGAATATGTTTGGAGATGTGTGCGAGAAACGGAACCTGAAGGTGAATGGAGTGAGGAGCAAAGTTATGGTCTTTGAAAGGGGTACAACCACAGGTTGTGAAGTGAGGTTAAATGGACAGGTTATGGAGAATGTCAGCTCATTTAAGTATTTGGGCAGTGTGATGAGTAAAGATGGGAGGTTAGAGGATGAGATGCGAGAGAGGGTACAACAGGGGAAGAGGGTTGTAGTAACACTGAAAGCAGTGACAAGGAATAGGGCGATGAGTATGGAAGTGAAGAAAGCGCTACATGATAGTGTGGTAATCCCGACACTGACATACGGGAGTGAAAAGTGGACGATGATGGAAAGATATAAATCAAGAGTTAGAGGGGTGGAAATGAGCTACCTTAGAAGTGCGTGTGGAGTGACATGGAGAGACAGACTGACGAATGAAGAGGTACTATGGTGCACAAAAGTCGTGTCCATTACCCAGCCACAGTGAGAATTCAAGTAAACTGAGTTTGAAGTTTCGGAACAGCTGAGGAAATGCTATGATCAGCTAACAGATGTCGCCTTTTGATGTGTTGGGAGGGTGGAGGGGGAGAATTAGAGGAGGGGGAGGGGAACTGGAGGAGGTGGGGGCTGGATGAGACAGGTTGTATGAGACTGGAGCATTACCACGTTTCTGATAATGTTAGAGATGGTTAATTTAACTGATAAGAGATAAGTTAATATGGAGTGATACCAAAAGATAAAACGAAATAAAATCTGAATAACTAAAATCCTATAGAACAAATATTACTGCACATAGCGCTATCAGCTCATGCTGATACATAAGACTGAGTCAGGCTTTGGTCTACAACTCACGCAAGGGAACGTGAGGTGGCCGTAGCAGCATCATTAATGGTCTTGCATTGGCTTCCCCTCAATCTAAAGCTGGAAGACCCACAGTAAAGTGGAGACCAAGGAGTTACACAACTCATTAGGTCTGCAATGTTTAAACATCCCACTACAATACTCACACTTTGTATATTTGAAAGTGTGTTAAATAACCGTAAATGTTATGTGCTGAACATCCTAAAAATTACACTGATGGTAGAAACTATAATTATATAAATACTACGTAAAAAAAAACCACAACAGGGCATAGAGATTATTCTATACCATGGACACAATTCAGTGCATTATTTTTTGCTTAAGTCACTTGTTGATGTCCACGCAGCATAGGCGACATCTGTTGCCAGACCAGACCATTTTCCCAAGTGTTTCGAAATATTAGAATCTGCTGGCTATTCGAAATCTTATTACTGTGGCTGGGCAATGGACACGACTTTTGTGCACCATGCATAGTACTGTACGGGAGCAGTGTGGTGTGGGTGTGGACGTGTTGGAGAATGTGAAAAGGAACACCTTGAGGTGGTTTTTGTCATGTGGAGCGTATGGAAAACAGAGGTTGGTTAAGAGCACGGTCGAGTTTCGACCGTGGTTAAGAGCAAGGCCAAGAGAGGTGGAGGGATGGAGGGGGAGGGGCAGACCGAGAGTGAGGTGGAGGGATGGAGTTGAGAGGTATGTGTGGGAGGAGGGAGCCCCGAGGGACGCCAGTTGATGGGGAACAGGGGTTCATGGAGGCGATTCATTTGTGGCCACCCCTTCGGGGATTAAGGCGTCTGGCAATAGATAGATAGATAGGGGCTGGCCCTATATGCCCGGGCTACCGAAGCAAATCCCAGGAAGATGGGACCACAGCTTACTGGACCACAGAGAGTCTGGGGGCCTCTGACAGCCAGAGAGATTGGGGGAAAGGTCTTTGATCCCACAGCCAGTGCTGTGGGCCCAAGTCCACGTTACCACAAGAGCTACAAGTGGGGGCGCACCTTCCATGAAAAAAAGAGAGCCTCCGGTTGCAGTACACCTCCCGTGTGGGCAGATCTTCTCAAATCCACTAGGAAGTAACCAGATCCTACAACTGTAGTACAACAATCCTTATTCTAGCCGTGTGGAGGATGGCTACTATTCACAGAGAATAAAGGCAGCCTCCCTGGGCAAATTTTGTTTTGTATATCGTATGAATATGTACGTGATTTTCCAAAGATTTGCACGATGACTCAACTTCCGTTTGCATTTTATATGATAGTGCACGATAACATTGCGTGTCTTTTTTTTAATTTTTCTCACATAGATTTTATGTTCTAATATATAATATTGCATTATTTTGGGCATGAATATGTTATGACCGGCTTGTGCATCAGTGCGTGTTCGCAATTTCAGCTTTTTGTATTAATATATAATTTTAACATCCTTTTGCCTTAATGGCTACAAAAACATACATTATATTGGTTTATATATATTTGTAGTTATCGTTATCACTGCACAAGAACTTTTGTTGTGAGTGGTGTTTCCCCGGCAATGCTTGTAGCTTGACAAAATAACACTAATTTTGTGATTTTACGGTATTATAACGAGTGAAAATGTATCATACTAGAAGCCATTAAAATTAGCTAGGCACACTATTATACAGCTAATATCGTGTAGGGAACTCTTAAATGCACTGGAATGAATAAAATAAACCATGTATAATTCACTATTACAGCGAGAGTGGCAACTTTGCCTCGAGTGAAGACGCAGTGTTGCCAAATATGGACAATTTTCTTTAGACATGGAGAATTTAGATGTACCAATGGAACAATTATATAATGTTCAAGAGTAAATGGGAAAATTTCTACCAAACGAATATCAAGAAGATGGAAAAATTAATGTACGATTATCTTCAAAAGTAAACAGGGAATTATTGAGGTAAAAAAAGGGAAATTTTAATGTTGAAGTTGAGGCAAAAAGGGAAATTCTGATGTTGAAGTTGAGGCAAAAAGGGAAATTCTGATGTTGAAGCTGAGATAAAACTGGGAAATTTTGATATTGAAGTTGAGGTAGAAATAGGAAATTCTGATATTGAAGCTGAGGTAAAAATAGGAAATTCTGATATTGAAACTGAGGTAAAAATAGGAAATTCTGATATTGAAGCCGAGATAAGTATGGGAAATTCTGCTGATATTGAAGCTGAGGTAAAAATAGGAAATTCTGATATTGAAGCTGAGGTAAAAAAGGGAAATTTTGACATTTGTAGTTGTGGTAATATCGTGCATCAGATCTGGTAACACTGATGTCGACGTGTTGTAGAGAGAACAGCTGTTGAAGGGAGTGTGGTAGTCTGTTGCTGCTGTCATTTTTATTGGGAAAAATGCTAAATTTAAGACTGTTCCAATCGGCTTTGTGTCTTTTAATGGTAAGTGAATATTATGTGGGGATTATTGGGTACGATAAGACCGTATTCAAGAACATCTGTGGTATATACGATAGCGTGGTACCGGTACGATGTCTGTATTGTGTTGGGAACGAGTGTATTGGTGGTATGATTCGATGGGCCGTATTCAAGAACATTTGTGGTGTATACGATGGCGTAGTACCAGTATGATCATCAGGCCGTATTCAAGAACATATGTGATGGTGTATACGATGGCGTGGTACCGGTAGGATCCGAAAGGCCGTATTCAAGAAAATTTGGTAAATATTGAAAGAATTGCCGTTATCGTGTACGGTTTTTCTACCTTCATTACCCACTTATTTAGATAATTCTAAGACTTTTCGGTAAATATTGAAAGAATTACCTGTAAATATTGAAAGAATTACTTTTATTGCATACGGTTGTTGTACCTTCATTACCCACTTATTTAGACCATTCTAAGACTATTTTCTTCTATGGCATTTCCTCCACAAATGCCCCATTTCCAAGATAGGGCATATTCAAATGGGGCATTTTGAAATTAGCCTGACCTTACCTGACCTAACCTAACCTAGACCTCATCAGACTACCGGTAAATAACTGTTGTAAAGTACAGAAAATGACTGGGGCAAGTTACTGGGCCCTAACTGGATCTGCCAACGCTGCTAAAAACGGCAATTCTTTCAATAAATACCGAACATTTGTGGTGTATGCATACGATGGTTTGTTAGCAGTATGATGGCTCCATAGACAAACAACAGAGCCGTCGTACAGTACCACTTTATTGTATACACCACGGATGTTCTTGAATACGGCCCATGACAATAAACTCCAGTATGTACGGTATGTATGTGACTAGAATAATTATTTACTAACTACAGGTGTATGTATGTATGTTGTGGCCCAATGTTATTAATAGTTTGGTATTACTGTATAAGAGTTTGGTAATTACACTGGATGTTTGTGTGTAATTAAAAAGAAAGGTATTATTACAGAATAACTGGGTTTTTGGCTAGGATCGCGCAGTGTTACGACATCTGGCTAGGTCCCGGAAATTTGCCCCAGTCACTTTATGATAGTTTACACTGTTTATATCCCGGTAGTTTACCCAGGTTAGGTCCCGGTAGTTTGCCCAGGTTAGGTCCCGGTAGTCTGCTGTGGTCTAGGTTAGGTTAGGTCAGGTCAGGTAAGGTCAGACTAATTTCCAAATTATGTTTGTAAAACGGAGCATATCTCGAAAACGGGGCATCTCCGAGAGAAACACCATAGATGAAAAGTGTCTTAGAATGGTCCAAAACAGTGGGTAATTATACTAAAATATACAATATAGTGAACCCAGTTCTTCTGTAAATTTACCAAAAGAAATGCTAATACTATTTAAATAATGTTGTAATACGTTAACATAAGTATTATTGGTGTGGTTTTACACACAGATAAACAGACTTATAGCCACACACATAAGGTTAATTCGGTTTCCAGAGGTTTCGCCACCTGCCAGTTAGCCACCTGTAGTTGATTTCAAATTCATTACAATGGCTTCCCTTTGTACCAAGTGTCGGTCTGTCCCCGAACGTATTCTTCAGCGCTGTTTTGAGAATAACAAAGCCAGTTTAGACTTTTTACGTATCCACGGAGTATTACTGACGTTGATGAATTGCCCCACCTGTAATAAGGCCTGTATTTATCGACAGGACAAGCTACTCTTGAATAAATAGGTACATAAATACCAATTCAAGAGGGTCACCGAGTGTTTACATCCAGGCCCCCGTAGACTGCTAAGGTTAGGTTCCGGTAGTTTGCTGTGGTTCTGATTCGGTTAGGGTAGGTCAGGTCAGGTCTACCTAATTCTATTTAATACGTTATAGTAGTTTTCAAACGAATCTGTTCAAATCTGGTGAAGATGAGTGTTTTTGGAGATTGGGTTGGGGGGAGTTGTGGTGATATATCCGAAAACACTCATTTATGACGGATGTGATCAACAGATTCGTTAAAAACACAGTATAACACATTGCATTCTGAAAACCTTGAGTCAAAAAGACATTATGGACAAGCGCCTGAATATTACCCAGGGGCTTAATGCCAAAATAGGATATATTTAGAATTAATAGATGTTACAATAGAATGATTCATACGAAGATACCCGTAGGGTGGGTATAGCCTGTAATGATGGGGGTTTTGGCACCCCTTTGGCCCCAGCCACTCCTTTTCAGTTGTATATTATAATGATATCGTATATCAATATTTATATGATTAGAAGGTAATGATTTCTTGTCACCAGACGAACCATTCTAAGCTAACATCCTGAGCTGTACGGTTGCTACCTCTGGCAGTCTTGTTGAAATTTTAGTTAACCTTATGCCTGACGAATGTTAGCCTTACCCTGTGTGTAACAAAACTAATGATACCAGTATGGGTAGGGCGTAAGACTATTCCATGATACTTATACAGTTGAAAAGGTCATGAAATTTAGAAGAGACGAGCCCCTTAAGGTCAAGAATGTTGCCTAAGGGATGAGATGAATATTGTTATGTTAAGATGAAGTATCGTCAAACTTCAGCAGCTTGAGGCTAACAATGTCACTCAAGCCAATCTGACTTAGGCCTGCCTGGAAGGATTAGCCCTTTTGGATTTACATGAAAATTGTTAAAGCTTTGTATTCTCTAGGACAGATTAAATATAAAAGTTGTAAAAATTGATGAAAAATGTTATCACTAAGTTTGCCTGCCTGTGAAATGGTTAAAATAACTAAATAATTAACTAACTGACATTTTCAGCTGGCAGCTCAATTCAGCAGGACACATGGAGGAGCAGTACAATTAGACAATTCAAATTTTGATACAACAATTGGTAAGTGCACATGTCCTGCTTGTTTGTTTTTGATAATTCCATGGAAATAAGAATTACAGTTCTCTCTTTATTACCAGACACCATAATTTCAGAGGGAGTGCTCCAAACAACTGTTTTCTCTTAACATACTCTTAATAGTTGAATGAATTATATTTTCAATTTCAATTGTTGAAATTAAAGACCTTTTGAATGTGATGTTATAAACATTAGCAGTGTTAAAGGAATAACTTGGACATTTGGAATGAATGGAGAGGGAAAATTATTGGCATCATGTGGGAGCACACAAGACGCTACACATTAAAAGGTGAAGTCATGCATTCGGTGCTTTATTCCCTGACTGGGGTATCAAATTTTGTGAAATAGGGATTGCATATAAGCACAGATGTGACCTGCTAGGAGGAATTTGAGTCCTAACTTTTGTGTATTATATATCTTTTATAGCTTTAGTCACCTTCCCTCCATGACTCACACTGTTTGGTAACAAAAATTTATTTGCTTTTTGTTGTTGTAGTTCCCCAGTTTTTGTAATGGATGTAACTTTCAATTTTTCAGGTAATAATGAACTGGTATTTATCAACTTTTATGCTGACTGGTGTCGATTTAGCAATATTTTGGCACCGACCTGGGATGAGACGGCAGACAAAGTAAGGGAGTTCTTTCCTGACGATGGTAGAGTAGTCGTTGGAAAAGTGGATTGTGATGCTGAATGTAAGTAAATTGGTTTGTATTTTATGATGGTGTAAACTTGATTTGCGTTGTGGAAATATTATATACAAAATTATTAGCAGGGAATTACAGTGCTCCCTCGTTATCGACGGATTTACTCTACCGTACTCTCTTGTGACTAAAAATAATTCTAAACTTGAGCCAAAAATATGGAAAATGTATGTTTTGAATGGTTGTTCATTCTAAAAGGGTAGGCCAAAGAGCGCGAGTGTAGTGAGTGAGGGTGATGGTTGACAAGTTCAGTTATCACCAATAATACATGAGTTTCTACTTATACAAATACATTTCCTTAGTTTATATTAATTATTCTTTGTCACTTTCTCTTACAATCACTTGCATTTTTCACCATATCAAATGTCTGTACCGGGATATGTGTTAAAAGTATGAAAAATTACTGTTTTGAAAAGTTGTTATCTATAAAGGGGTTAGGCTTATCGCAAGTGTAACAAAGTGAGCGGGAGGGTGAAAGTTGTTCATTATAAAGGGGTTAGGCTTATCGGGAGTGTAACGAGGGAACGGGAGGGTGAAAATTATTCATTATAAAGAGGTTAGGCTTATCACGAGTGTAACAAGGTAGCGGGATGGTGAAAAGTTGTTCACTATAGAGGGGTTAGGCTTACCATGAGTGTATCAACCGAGCGTGAGGGTAATAGTGGGGTGGTAAATTTAGTTATCACCAAAATTAATTGAATTTATTTAACATACCGTAATGCGATATCGACGGTTATGTTATCGACGGCCATCGATAACGAGGGAGTACAGTACTGTACAGCACACACAGACATACCCGGTACTATCATCAATCGCATACATTTAGCTATTGTTCACGGAAATCTTAATGACAGTACAGTAGATTGGTTCCTTAGATCCAATGAGCTTAATCAATACCCAAAAATGACTTCCCATCCCAAAATACCATTAATTCTGTACTCATCCAAACCTGTTTATGTACTTTATATTCTCTGGGATACAAACGTCATGCAACCAATATTTGTTCACTCGCAGAAAGTTGCACTTAAATTTACACACTCCATCTTTCCGTATGTTTATTAATGATACAACTTAAAGTGGATATTATACTTTTGCTTCATTGCATTGCCTTGATTCCTCCAAAGTATGTCAGGAATAGTTTAGAAGAATCAGTATACTCTAAATTTACCACCAACAGCATTGTACTATATACGCCCTGAAATATTAGACTCTATTCCATGGCAGCAAGCATCGCATCAAGGTTCCACATCACCAAATACCCAACGCTGAAGTTATTACGGAACGGACAAGCAACCAAGCGAGAATACCGAGGTCAGCGCTCAGCAGATGCATTTGCCTCATATGTCAAGGAACAGTTGGAGGACCCGATCAAGATCATCGATTCACTTGACGAACTGCCAAAATTGGAAGTAAGTTTTAGGAAGAGAGGGAGGTGAACCTTTACTATTTAATGTTCAGTTTGCATCAGCTTAATACATACTATAGTACTTTGTTTCACTGCTATAGTTTACAGTTTTCTTTGATTATGAAGTAGATGTTCATGTTCCAGCCTAACAAATATCACATGGCCCCAGACAGTACAGACTCACCTTATTTTTGCCCTCTTCCAACGCATCTTGTGACAACACTGAAGCATCATCCATCCCTTCACTCTTACTTAGCAGATTCTGGTACTGCCCGTAAAGGACATTATTATCTGCCGCAGACTGATTTCAGACTGATTATTCCTTCTTCAGAATTCTGGCAAATGTATCCTTGTGTCTTTGAAGCTCATCACCATTTCCCAGATTATGACCAACAAACAGTAGACACATGTAAACTCTGAAATTAATGTTAGTGCCTAGAATTTTTTAAGCATGATTTATATGATTATATAAATTTACAGGATACAAAAAGGGTCGTGTTCGGTTACTTCGAGCACAAAGAGCTGCCGGAGTATGAGGTGTTTCGCAAGGTAGCCACCAATCTGAAAGATGACTGCCAGTTCCTTGCAGGATTTGGGTGAGCTTCTTTATGACTTTCGAGTAGAATGGATATTGAATTGCCTAAAAGCTTTTGGTGAAACTGAGTAGTTTT
The DNA here is from genome assembly GCA_033782935.1 of Petrolisthes cinctipes. Classification (NCBI taxonomy): domain Eukaryota; kingdom Metazoa; phylum Arthropoda; class Malacostraca; order Decapoda; family Porcellanidae; genus Petrolisthes; species Petrolisthes cinctipes. The sequence goes on from JAWQEG010001174.1 coordinate 72,747, forward strand.
AAAATTATGATCTTCATTTGTTAGTAAAATATTAATTATTTTGTTTTGTTTCCATTTTAAGAGAGACGGTGCGTTCAATGCATCCACCTGGAGAGAGTATCATTGCATTTAAGGCTTCTATAACAAAGGAGGATGAAGCCTTTACTGGTAATGCGAATCAGTATGATGAGGTGTCCATATGGGCAACTGAGCGTTGCATCCCACTTGTGCGTGAAATCACCTTCAAGGTATAATATTATTGTCTTCCCCCTCTTGCTTTAGAATACCAAAATGTACTTTACTAGAGAATACCAGTATTTTATTTGGCCATAGAAGAAATAAAAGGAAAGCTAATATTAATGACATAGTAACATCTCTGCCACACAACCTTTCTTTTCTTGTTTATTTTAGGCAGCACTATATTCTTGGTTTATGTCACATCTACAATATTTTTCTGAATTATGGGTACAGATACAGTAGACTGGTATATCTTAACCTTTTAATCAATTTCCATCATGATGCAGAATGCTGAAGAACTGACGGAGGAAGGATTGCCGTTCCTTATCCTTTTCCATGCCCCAGATGACACTGAGAATATTAAGAAGTTCACCCAGTTAGTGCACTCGGAACTGACCGACCAGAAACGTAAGTTAACTCTGAAGTGTTTCAAATGTTATTTAATTAATATATTACTAGGTCTTTCTTCTGGTGCTGATTCATACCCTTATCAGTGTAGGGAATCTACATAGCAAGATAAACTGCTGTTATCACCATTCATCTTTATTTTGCAGTGTATCCCTTTTTATTGTGGAACTTATCAATTCAGGAGTAGGTCTTAAATCAATAACATTGTCATTTTCAATTTTATGTTTGGCTCCCATTCACGAGGTTAGACATGCAATTAGTCTCTTCCATTCTTCCCTATCCTCAACACTCACTCACTAATGTACCAGAGACTAGGGGTCATTTTATCTAAACACCTCTTTATAATTGGAACATAAAGTTTTCCTGCCCGTTGCCATTGCCAACTCCTTTTTAATCACCTACAATAAGCAGGAGATATGTAAGTCCTATGCTTGAAAATTCTCAGGCCTATAGGGCTCATGCCATTTTGAAATGGTATTTCTATTTCATGTGTGGTATGGGATGTGCTAGTAAATGATTATTGAAAACATATTGGTCTATTATGCTTAATGTTTATTAATTTTATATTATTTAGGGATTTGTTATCAACCAGATTTTGCATTTACAGAAAATGTGAACTTCCTGACAGCAGATGGTGTTCAGTTTGCTCACCCACTACATCACTTGGGTAAATCCAAGAAAGATCTCCCAATCATTGCTATTGACTCTTTCCGACACATGTACCTTTTCCCAGGTTAGTGCTTCCCTGTGGAAATGCCATTGACAAGTACTAAGGAGTAGGAACTGTAGATCTTTTGAAAAGTAATTATTGATTATATTATTGTGATTGACAGTTGAATTTTAATTACCATATTTCCTGTACTTTTACAAGGCGCGTGGGGAGTTTAGAAGCCAGTGCATGGAAACTAGGCTTGATAACTATTAAATTTTATATGATGTACCCCATGATGTAGCATGACCTAAGGCATTCAAAGTGTAATATGAACCTATTTTAATTTTCTGATCAGAGCAATTATTCATTTGAAGTGACTTCATACAAATGTCAGTGTCAAAGTGAGTTTTTATGCCATTTTTTTTTCCTCGGGATGCTCTGGTTGACTATAGCAGCTGGTTCAACTGTTCCCAGTATTGTACCAATATTACTCATAGCATTCTGTCAGTGTTGTAGTATGAATTTACATTTAGTAATGTAAATTTTACTCGTCAGATTACAAGGAAGCATACGTGGAGGGAAAGACAAAGGCATTCCTTCAAGACCTGTACTCTGGCAAGTTGCATCGGGAATTCCACTACGGACCTGACCCAGACACCACCAAGGAGCCCCTTCAGGTGAGACTGAGAGGTGGGAGAAGGCATAGCACTTAAGGATGACTTAAAGTTTATGTGTGCAAGTCGAGAGACATCCTCAAAATGAAAGAGTTATTGCTTGTATAGATACAGAGAATTTTTGTGACTTAAAAGGGGGAGTGATTGGTATTTGTGACCCATTTCACTGGGTACTCTGACCCTGCTTTCTGTATTTCTGCTTCCCTTTTCTACCCCTGGCACTAGAGCTTCCCCACCCTTTGAAGAAAGGGAAATGGGATATTGATGATAGATACAGTAAACTGACAAGTGCTATTGAAGATAGATGTGAATGGATTTAGATTTGCTCAATTTCAAATACTGAAGAGTTTTAAAGTTGTTTAAAATTGTATAATGTGGTTTTATTAGTCATGTTTGCTGTAGTGATTCTGTCATAATCTTATTAGTATTATTTATGTACAGCATACTGTACATATATTTATGTGCTTGATTGTGTACCGTTATTTTGAAATAGCATTTGGTAAGTGAGAGATTTACTCGCCTATAATATGGTTGTGAAAACTTGGTGTGGCATGAATATGAGAAATCTAAAGTGAAAGAAGTAAAGATAGTTTTGTTGAAAAATATGTTAGTCTGAAGAATTGACGGGATGAGAGATGTTTTGAAATCTGTGAAAGGTGCGGTATGAGTAAATCTCTTGATCAAAGAGAAGAGGTAAGTGTTCTGAGATGGGATGGGCATGTGGAAAGCATGGATGAGACAAGAGTGGTCAAAAAGGTTTATGAGAGTCATTTCATGAAGTAAAGAAGAATAAAGAAGACAAAGGAGAAGATGATTAACAAAAAAAAATTCTTTCAGAATGGCAATGGCATTGATATAACCCAGAATGGAGTTAAAAAAGATAGACCAACCACCCCGCCTGAGTCAACTTTCAAGAAATTGGCACCTTCCAAGAACAGGTACACTCTACTGGATAGGGATGAACTGTAAAAAGGGCCTTTGTAGAGATAGCTTTGATGTAGTTATATGGGAGCTAGGGACAGGATGAGGATTGGGATGGAGAAAAGATTTGGTGGTGGCTTTCTATCATATGTGAAATTAGTAGATGAGATTAAATGGGTAAGAAGCAGATTAACAATAAAAATATTTGTAGGTAGGAATGAAAGTCAATGCATCATGAAGTGTAAATTAAGGAAAATTTATGGAGAGACAGGGAAAAGAAGGAAGTTTTTAAAATATATTTAAAAGTGAGGGGAAAAAAGACATCTAAAGATTGTCCTGTAATTGACATGATTGGTGATGGGAGTTTGATATGATTTCAGATCATGGTAGAGGTAAGAGGAAGAATTACATATAATGGCAGTGATGTTTAAGAATAAATTTTTATATGTATTAAGTTTATAGTTTCATCAGTTAGCAGTTGCTATATACAGTATGTTGATGGAAATATTGTTTTTGCTTGCAAGTAAGCCACTGACATTTCTTCATGTATATAATGTTAGGTGAATCAGATATATTTTCATAATATGATAAATCTTTTTTGTACAGTCATAACCTATAATTACAAGCCTGTCCAGGAAATGTGAAGTGCAATTTGATGCATGTTATTGTTTTTGTACAATGACTTGATGTTTAGCTCTTACATTATATTGATTAAATCATACATTAATCATTCCATTGATCATCTTTCACATAACCAAGACAATGCCACATCATAACCACATATTGATTGGCAACCCATTGGCCACCACAGCAAATTCTTTGAGTTGGTTGGTTGGCATCTCATTTAGGGTCTTCCTCAGGCTGTAAGTCAATAAGTACAGTAGGTTTGCCTATTGCGCTCCTATTTGGACGGCAGAGGTGCTCCGGTAAAGAGAAATCGCATAGTATGAATACATTTTTATATGGGGAAAATTACTTATGGGTGGCCACTGCCTCACACTGACAATTACAGAGATCTTGTACGCCAATATGCAGGGTACAGTATGGTATTTGGTAATTGTGATTTGATTATGAGTCACAATAGCAATGAATATAAGTTCTTACCAAAGAAATAGCAGTACAGAAGCACACTAGAAGTGAGAGATGGGGTTCCGAGGCTGGCCGTTACACTATGTGGCCTCCCTGCTGCTCCTCCCAAGGTCGCGCCACTACCCTCACCCGCCACCACACCACCACTCCCACTAGCACTGCGTTCAATGTTGATCTCATTCACTTCTACCATAAACCCTTCAAAGTCGAGGGCAGACACAACTGATGCATTATCATCGATCTCTTCTTGTTCTTTTTGTTCTTGCCTGTTCTGCATGTTGCCGCCTAGGTAACAAGTGATTAGGCTTTGTTTCCTCTTGCTTATTTCAACATTGTGCCTGTCAGTGTAATATTGTAACAGCTTGTCAAGACCAAACATTATTTCATTGGTTCTCTGCTTGGAGGTTTCTGTAGTCTTCAATTTATGTTTGAACTTATCCAGGGCACAGAGAATGTGGCTGTGTCTACCTTCCCGGTTCTTCCATATTGTACGTATGGTAGACTCTGCCAGCCCAAATTCTTTACCAATCGATGAGTTTCCTTTTCCCCCCTCCTCTTCCTCCTTGATAACATGAAGCTTCAGAGCGTGCAACAGGAATTTCTTCTTACGCTTGACCTTTAGCATGGTGAAGGCAGGTGTTTGTGGGTAGGGTAACAAGTCAGTGACAATGGAGAGGCGGGTACAGAGGATGTGAGGGAGCGGTTAGTTTCACGTGGAAACCGGATATAGACGCGCTACTTGGAACTGCTGCGGATTTGGGCCACTCTTGGCCACAAGAACGCATGCTGTGGAAGCATCGCGCATAATGAAATAAAATGGTGCTTATTTGGAGTTCGTCTCGCAATAGGTGAATCACTCATTGAGAACACGCGCAATGAGCGAACCTACTGTAATCTGTTGAAACCTTGAATGTTTGTAAGTAGTCAACACAGGAAGCTATTGCACACAAATTGTGCCTTCACTCCACTTTTGTCTATGGTGTGCTTGGAATTATGTCTTATGGTTGTTTTCACAAATTTTTCTTTTTAATCAGGTAGATTGTGTCCAGGTAGCTTTGTTAAAACCATTCAAAAACTATAGTTGGTAACATAGAAAGTTCTTGAAGAATAATAAATAAGTTATATCCCTGTAAAATATGAACAGTGACTAGCACAGTATTCAGTAGTGTACAGTGCTTGTGTAAGAAATTGCTGTACTGAAGCATTTTGTAAATGTTAAATATCTGGACGTTACTGTATATGGCTACTGTATTCTCCAATTTTTTTTTTTTTTGTAAATACTTATTTGCAAGCAAAAATTAATTTTCTGCTTCTAATGTTGTAAATTACAATTGAGCAAGAGTTGTGAGGTATTGATTGTGGTGCTGTGTGAGATGATAATTTTGTCTGAGTTTGTTAACAGTATATAGAAAGTGTTTCAGGTGAGATGGTGTTGGAAAGTTAGTGTAGGGATAGAGAAGATTTATTATACTTATTATGTGAAGTTATAGGGAATAGTTTGTTATTATGTTGGCCATAATAACCAAAGGGTTATTCTTACAGAAGATGTAGTGTTAGATTTTCTACAGAATCTATAAATATTTATAGAGGTCTTTGATGCAGGATCTGAATATTGTAAATCCATGATATATGATTAAGTAGTGTAAAGCATACTGTAATTGAAATGATCATTAAAAGTTTCTTATGTGAACTTCAGTTTCAGTAGGTATTTTGTTGGTCATGAATTGTTAATATCAAGTTGATCATCTGACCTAATGGGATGTGGCCTCGGCCTAGCTTCAGGCTTCTTGAAACCAAAGGAAATTGTTGCACTTTTTAATGTAGCAACTATTCTGGCCTATGGATGTGTTTTCCAGACATGCAAAATAACCTGTGTTGTATGATTTATAAAAAAATGTTTTAGTTATTGATGATACAATACGTAATAATTTTAATAGTTTATAGTTTGGAAAATGTATAAAATCTTGAACCAAGTGTTTCAAATTTTGCTTTATTCTGGTGCAACTATTATTTTAAAATCAAGTGAGTGTATGTGAAAGAAATTACAAATCAAGAAGTTACTGTATATTAAATTTTGTTACAGGTACAAATTGATATGGTAATTGAAAAAAGAAATGCATACATGTGTATTTGTACTGGTAAAACTATTTTATTTATTGTAAATTATAATTTTGTTTGCATTATTTCTGGAGATAAAGCTTTGAAATATGGATCTTAAGATAAGAAAATTAGGTGGTACTGATCCTCTGTAGTCTGATATATTGATAACCAGTTGTAAATGCAGTCCTGGGCACTGCAGACGATAAGTATGCACATACCAATTTGTTATAGTGTATGTGCCGTAGCACACCAGTGTGATGTGTGTCATTAATAATGAATAAACCACTAGGCTCTTATTTTCATTTGGGGCTTTTTAAGATAAATAACCAGCATCACTTCTTTGTTCACATGGATTGACATATTTTTCTGTCGAGGAAATGCCTCTGTTCATTAACCAGCCTTATTTAAGCAATCATTTTTACTATTCAGAAACATGTAGTAAGGATTATTATCTTTATATTCTTCAACAAAAAGAATTATTATCTATGGAGAAGTGGCTTTAATTTAGAAGATATGTATATTCTAACTTAATATTCGTATATTACAGTTTGATGAAAAGCCATCTAAAATCTAATCAAATAATCTTATTAAAATTAATTATTTCTGCCTTTTTAAAAAAGGTACTAGATTCGTGTTAATGAAAAAACATAGCAATGCAAAGGTAACCAATTTTCTAGCTGCTGAAACTACTGTAATGCTTATTGTGGGTAGGGTTTATTATACGAGTTGTCAAGAAATTCTGAAATCCAATAATATTTCCATGTATGATTTATATGTCCATTGTATTCAGGTTTTTAATATTCATGAACATGTACAGTGTGTGCTTCATATTTTGCTTTCTTTAAATTTATGCATTTGAGTGATGTATTCTTGCATTATTGTGTGGTCATGCTGACAATTTATTCACACATACCTGATCTCTGAAACTGATTAGACCAGTCTCCTACATCCCATTAATTAACTTGAGGAACCTGCCACAAGCACATACATTTTACTGTATATTCTTATAATCATAGCAGTATTTGTCAAGTATTTTAACCTCCACAGTATGGTACTTATGATTGTGATTAGCTTTCATGACTTAAAGATTACAGTTGAAGAAGCACAGATATGTAGCTTGATTTGTATTGTAGTTTGTGGCGTGCATTCTCATGATAGAAGGGATGGTAGGTTGGTAAGGCAGCAGTTGGTTGCAGTAGAGTTGGATATGTGTATCCAAGCAGTTGTACCAGTCAATCTATCCACCATGAATGAGGGAGTCTCGTGCTTCTTAAAGTAATTGAGGAAATGCCACCTGAATTGGTTTGAAAGATTACAAAGGAACTGCATACCAACACCTAAAATTATGTTAGTTTGCTGTGTGTTGTGGACAATCAAAATTGAAGATTATTATTAACCTTTAGGTAAATAATGAGCAAAATTTTGTGTACTGCAAGCTGAAATAATATATTGATACAATGAGAATTAGGATGTTTTGTGTAAATATCTTGCAATGATTTAAGCTCTGCCTCCTCCTATACTTTATGCTGTGCTCTGACAATATAAATTCTTCATTTTATCATCAGGTAATTTATTCCAACATTGCTGAATAGGTGAATATTAAAGAATATCATTTTCATTATGTTTCAAGTGTTTTGCAGTGCAGGAATGATCTATATCCTTAAGATGGGATCAGGAGCAGAACTTCAGTGTAATGCTGTGGTGATTGTTGCTGTCCTCATAAGAGTATGAATGTTAATTGTATGTCAAGTCTCATGTGTGCTGCACCCTGTACAAAATCATTCCATTGCTCACTCACCCTGGGCTGTAAACTAATGAGTGTTATCATCATACAATCCATTAAAAGTTTGATAAATAATTACATAACTTGGTTTTATAAACTTGCTGTATACTATGATGTCTTGTTAGTTTAGGTAATCTGGAGACAAACATGTCTGTCTATCTATAACTCTGACGCCTTGTTCCCTCCGGGAACTCCCCCCCCCCCCCCCCAAGGGGGTGGCAGAAGTGTCTCCAGTTTTCCCTGTTCCAACACTCCATCCTTAAGGCCCGTCCACACGATTGAGCAGTGCTCGCGATCACAAGCGAGCTGTTTGCCTGTCGACGGGCTTGCCGCTTGTGTTCGCGAGCACACCAGCAAACTGCCCGTGCTGGTGGTGGTTCGAATTCACCGAACACTGCGGCCAAGGGGCCGTGGTTGTCAGTATTATCTCTGGCAATCGAGCAACATGTGAAATTTATTTGGGTCCATTCTCTTGTACTTTATGAAGTCATTTGTATTCCCAGCTTTTAATTCCCGTAATACTGTCACATGACTTCCCAACTGTTTTCATTTAATTAGCCTGGTCCTGCCCGGCTGTGACTGGTCGGACACAACAACAAGTGTGCCCGCCCCATGCACAAGCGGTAAGCCCGTCAACAGGCGAACAGCTCGCTCGTGTTCACGAGCACTGCTCGATCGTGTGGACGGGCCTTTACTTGGTCAAACCCTCCTCTGCCCCTCACTTTTCTCTCCCTTACATACTCTTCCACTCTGTTCTGCCATCTAACCGGAGGTCTGCCTCTCACACCAGGTGCCACAACTTTACTTCCATACACCTTCTTTACATACTCCTCACCTTGCATTCTCTCCACATGTCCAAACCACCTCAATGTATTACGCTTTATTCTCTCAACCACTCCACACTCAATACCAATTATTGCTTTCTCACTCATACCACATCTCTCATACACACTCATTACTTTCTCCATCCCACCTGGTCAGTTCACATGCTCCTCTCAAGTACAGTAACTCATTTCCACTGCACGTATTCTAGACTGATGAGCCCTACTCCATGTCTCTGATGCATATGCCTTATTAGTGATACATAACTAAAGTATCACTACAAAATCAGCAACATAAATTTTTTCCAGTTCTACAGAGCTTTATTCTGAACCAGTCTCCGTAGGGGGGTATTTCCTGTAGTGGTGGGCAATACTTTAAGGGTTTTGGCACCCCTTTGGCTCCAACCACTCCCTTTCGGTTCTTTAACTGTGCCTCTTTTCTTTCAGTTTCCTCCCTGCTTGCTGTCCCACCTCTCTAATATCTTTTCCCTCGTCCTATAGGGTTTTCCAGGTGAAGGGCAGACTTCTTTATCCTCGTATCAATTTGGACCAATTTTGAATAAAACTTTCTGTAATTGTTTTTTAAAATATACTTGTAATTTCATTACATCTGTTGCATCACTCGGCTCATGTTATGTATATATGACTGGATATGATTGAATAAAGACAATTTATGCTTTTGATTATACAGTACTATAGTCCGATTCAAATATGAAGCTAGTTTGGGCGGGGGAGCTAAGGGACTTCCTCACCCAACAGTGTTGTCATTTAGCCCAAACAAGGCATACAATATTTCATACCTTCGTTATTTAGTATTTGAAATAGTCTTCAAATCTTCAAAAAATTATTATATATGAGAAACCTTGTTTATATGATGTTGTAAATGTGTTGATATTTAGGATAACAACAATCCTTTAATATATGGAAGTGAATCCAGTACACATGACAACAGTGTACTACTCTGCGTTGTTGTCATATCTGTGGTGAAGGTGGCCAGGTCACCCCTCCAGGGTCTCAGGTCACTACCCCATGGTAGGGAGGAAGAGGGTGACAGAGGGGGGGAGGGAGGATGTCTATAGGTGCAGTTCATCACCTGAGATGGTCATTCATGATTCCATGCTCTCAAATGTTTTATGTATTATATACTTTATATGTCAGATATGTACTATTAAACATTGTTTTATAAGTATTTGTATATAATTAATTATATATCGTTATGTGTGTTCGTTTTTTTCATATTACAGTAACAAAGAAATATAAAAAATAATTTCCAACACTGACAACACTTCTGAGATGAACTGTAAATCAGCCCACATGTGTTTGATGTCAAATCCCAGGGGTACAGTAACTCTCAGAGCAGAGTAGAGACAAGGCAACACTGTAGAGTAGGAAGGTTACCTTCCAAACTAGCTTCATATTTGAATCCGACTATAGTGTATTGTATGTGCTGCTTATACCAATCCATCCTTTTTCAACAGCTTGGGAAGTTAACAGGTCAATTTTTAATTTATTTTATTTTATCAGAGGAATATGAACCCTTTGTCTTTCAGTCGATAATATGAGGGGGTTCATATATTATTTCCAGGATAAGATAAGAATAACCTATATAGTTCCAAGTAGCACAAGCAACATGGCACTAAATGAAATGGTGAAAACTCTCTAGAAATTCAGGGTAAAAGGAACATTAAATTTGAGAATAGTCCTGAAGGGGAGCTTTTCTAGGTGAATTAGAAGGTCTGTGAATCCTCCAAACTTTGCCAGGAAACAGACTACCTTAATGTTACTTTAATGAGGGATCTGTTTTGTGGCATTGTTTGGAGGAATCGGTAGCCCACTAATTTACCCTCATGGTCTGAGAAAGATTATTATTACTACTGGGCAGTGAGAACTAGTGTCAAACCCAGAGGGATTATTTGCCACAAAGATAAACATAGGAATTGTAGAAAGGAGTCAAACAGTAGAAAAGTAGAGATTAAACTACAAAGACGAGCTATTTATAGTGCAAAACACGGGTGTGGGACATAAGTGCATAAGGCGTATGAGAAGGAACATGGGGAATTCGCTAAGGAGGTCAGTTAGGAAAGCAGGATGGCCAAGGTAGGAATAGGATAGCTAGCAAACGAGTGGAATGAAACTGGAGGCAGTCAAACAGAAGATTCTAAATGGCAGTCTGAACCCAGCAATGAGAAGGGGACAGCTAGACAGTGACAGAAAGCTTAATGGTTCTTGAGTTTTATGGTCATCACTCAGCCTACCACTGTTGGGTAAGGGGAGAAGTCAGCAGAGGGAACAGGACTGGACACATTATGATCCGAGTAGGTGGCCGAGTACCAAAAGGTTAACAAGCTCAGTGCCTGGGACTCCAACATAGCTTGGGAGTCAACAGGAGACTGATTTTAACCTGGTGGCAATCTGGAACAACCATTCTTAAATCTTGGATGTTGTGGGTTTCTGGAGACTGAAAAGAGTTAGTGTGCCTCATGTGAAGGTCATGTGACCTGAGGGTTGTACAGTACAGTACTTTAAACTGAGCATAAATTCATTCCAATAGTTCTTTATTCAAGTACATACTTCAGTCAGTGTTTACACATTTTCCACTGTGGTTTATTGTCATATACCATTCCCGACTCCACAGACAGCTCCTTTAAATCTTGCATCACACCAAATATAAGTAATGAATAAAAAGTACGGTAAACAAAAACAATAAAGTTTCTGCAAGACATCAATCTTGAAAATATTACAGAATTCATAAAGAATCTGCCACTGCCAATGTGCAAATAATATAATTAAACTAAAATTAGCACAAAATATTAATTTCAACTCATTTAACATGATTGCTACTGCTGGAAACTCCCCTTCAGTTTCTACATTTTTCACTCTTATTCATTCATATGTATAACTCGTCCAGGAAAGTGCAAGATGTGTATGGGACTGAGTGAACAGGAGCAATGTAACACTGGTCCAATATGGAGGAATGATACCCTATTTGAGTCACTGGACAGAATTGTGTGATACAGTATGGGTACAGTATGAATTTAATTTGTTCCACTCTTGCCGATCATGGACAAGTTTTCTTCCTTGTAGTAATAATAATAATAATAATAATAATAATAATGGTAAATATAACAACAATATAAGTCACTATTTCGCATGTACACAAGCTCGCAACTCTCCACTAATCTGACCAGTACTTGTTGTAACACCCGTAAATAATATTCCTGAGTCTCTACTCAACAAAAAAAATAAGAACCAAGCTGTTACTTAATTAGTCTTTCATCATTCAGATTCTCTTCAAACTATCAGTATATGCTGCATCACTCTATATATTACTGGTGTTCTCATTACTGTCCTGTACATTTGCACTTATCATCACGAAATCCATCCCTTTAACTAAGCACACAATCCTGTGCTCTAGCTGGTACAGGGAATCAAATGAGATTTACAGATTAGAAATAGCAAATACTATTTTCTTCACCGACAAACTAGTCAATAAATTTCAAAAACCTGATGAGAAAAACAGGGTTAACTTTATACATGGGACATCTATTACCCATTCATTTTCATTTATTACATTTGTTTCTGAAAAATTTCTTAAATGGTAATCAGTCCATCTTAATGAGACCACTTTACTCCTTGTTACTAGGAGTCTGGGTGGTATGGTTTATGTACCCAACCCCAAGACCTATTGTATAACTCCAATAATCCATGGCAGTTTAACAGAAGTAAACAATAACTTCCTTTTGACTACAAAATTTCTCTCCTGTACTCATAATTTTAAATCTTTTATGAGTGAAAATACAGTACTGTATTTATGACATAGCTGCATAACACAGATTTATTTTATGACATAAGTAGCTATTTTCCCAGTACAGAAAAATAACCTGAAATTCTTTTAATGCAGTCTAAAGATTAGAAAGTATGCAAACATTTACAAGTCTGAAAAAACAACATTACAGTGTATGGTCAGGTAGTATAGTACTGTATCTATTATTATTATTCTACGACATCTACTGTAACGAGTCTTATATTCTCCAAATAATGTTCCTCTTACTTGTACTTTTAAATACCCAAGAATCTATTTCAATATTACTTGTCTACATACTGTACAGTAAAACTACACTGGTTTTAGTACTTGTCTTCATAAACATAAATTGTAATTGGATGGCAGTTCCATAATTAGGGAAAAGTAAATATGTATATATATGGTAATGTGATGTGACTTAGAAAGTTGCTAAGATGTGGCAGGGGTAAACCAGGAATTCCCAAGGTTTAACTTTGGATGAGGGAGAGAGAATGGTCAAGTCAACATCTTACATGATTTAACTAAGTACTGTACATACAGAATGAATGTGGGGTAAAGAATATGAGTGCAGCGATGTGGATGAAACAGGCTATGTTTTGTCTCTTTTTTTTTTTTTTTTTTTCTATTTATGACTACTTCAGTGGGAGGGATCAAATGGTATGACAAAATGAATACTGTACAGTATATACTGTAGCTATATAAAACCCAGAGAACCAATACTGAATGTTAACAGAAACAGTTATTAGCTACTGTTAAAACTATGCTACATATGGCCACAGGATGCCTGTTTTTTAATGTTATTGTGACCTAGGAAGGCTATGTGGCACTAAATAGCTAGAAAAATGGCAGGGAAGAGGCATGGGTTGATGGGGAGTAGATGGGAACACTAAATATGAGTTAAATGATAGGTGAGGAACAGGAACTGCATAAGTTGTGTGAGGGAGAACTTCGGAATTTTTCTAAGATGGTCAGCTAGGGAAGGGGGACAAATCAATAGAGAGTAGGAAATGGAAGGCCTGCTGATGAGTGGTGCAGAACCAGGGACAGTCAACTAAAAATGACTGAACTGTGACCTAATTCATTATGCATTCCATTTTATGCTCTATAGAGCCTAAGTTAGTAACTCTTTGACAGTCATTTTCCTTTGCAAATTCAGACTGTGTGTCTGTGTGTAAAACTGAGGTTAAGGCATCACAATAATAGTTATAAATCAGTTATAGGAGGTTACCAAGCTAAGCAAAAGATAATATTTATGGAGACTGAAAAGTATCAAGTCTGGCTTTGAAGACTTACTTATATTGGAATGGATACATGAACCATACATAAACAATATTTATGTAATGAAGAACCTGTACAAACAGTGCATGCCAAAAGATATGCAACAAAAGTCAATAATGATACCATACAAGAACTCCACTTGCCAAAAATTATTATACTTCCTAGTTATTTCACCCATCATGATTATCTTGCTCCCTCTTTCAACGTTTCTAAAACAGTCATACAGCTTGTCCCAAACCTTCCTCATTTTAATTCCTCCCTTCCCATTCTTTGAGCTAATTGCTGAATATGCATAAACCCAAGCAAACATCAATATCCTAATCTTTCCAGGCATCGACATTATTCTTGAACTCTCTCATCTATGACTATCCACTCCCCATCTCATCCTTACCTGTTTGTAATCTCCTCATTCCATGGAAGTCCATAAGTAATACAGGCTTCCCTCAAGGACACAACTGGTACATTTAGTACTGTACTAATTGCTTCTTTATAAAACACTTGAGAGTCAATTTACTGTATATCATCCATGCTTTTCTGGTTAAGGGGATTAACTGCATGAAATTTTGGTATGCACTGTAGGTGTAAGACACTGTTCAAAGATAATGCTCCCAAGACATTTTGATTATTTTATAACTTTGTATAGGTCTGCAAATTCTAAATTCATAATGTAATTGAATAAGCTTAAAATATTTTTGACTAGCCAATAGATTTTTAAATTCCAGGTGACTTAGCTGAAAATATAATCATACAGTGTAAGTAACAAACAGTACAGTACTCTTGGCTGTTACAGACTCCACTCTCCCATAAAGTATAGCTAACAGTATTATACCTGTACCATATTAATATGAATATATACAATTATCACATATCAAAGACTAGTATAATTATACAGCCCAACACAACAAAGGAAACACCTTTTTCTTTTTTACCTATAGCCTATACAGACATCAATTAAGATATTGTACTGGTTTTAAGCCCTTGTGACAAATCAGTTCAAATACCATATAAACAACAAATAGACTAAAGATGCAAATAAGCTAACTCTTAATATTACAGTATTCCCATGAATGTGACAGGAATTCATAATTAGTTATATTTGGCAGAGTTAATAATATCAGCAACCTATTGTAGATAACTCTTTAGCAACTATTTTACAAAGTTTGTGATACCATTTGAGAAACTGCATGTTAGCTGCAAATAAACTTTCACCATTTATCATATTCTCTTCATGAAAAAAAAACAACACTACTGTACAATACTCTCCAGAATGAGAATGCTTGTGAGATTTAGGTATCAGGTACACTAAGGGAAACTAACAACAAACAACAGATTCTAAAAGGCAAACTGTTGCCAATATCAATAGGGTGTAATGTGTTTTTTCGTCAGCACTTGTCTTGAGTGCCAAACTCATGATTATATCAAATGCTCTGCATAAAGCTGACATGTGGAATTATGCAGATCTTTAAAACGCCATATTACAGTGTAAATTAAGAAAAAATAAATAATGCTTGTTTAACTACTAAATATTAGTAAAATAAAAAGCTGGATGCTTTTGTCCGTTAAAAGTAACAAACACCAAATAATGACTTAAATTCACAATACAGTAAAATATAGTCTAGTTAACCACCACGTCTAATTGATGAATAATGTCACAATGACAGCTAAGTACGGACGTTGTCATACAAGTTACTGAAATATCATGAAGATCTGTGACTATTAGTGATACAACTGTATGAACTGATGATGGTCACAAATAATATATAGGAGTTCTAATTACAGTATATAGAAATTAAACTGCAAAGTAAACAGAGTATAAACAATTAAATGAATTGTACTCTTCTCGAGAATATGGCATCCGAACACCAGTGATGGATACCCAAGTCTTCAATTTACATGTTTTAAAAGTCCAAGTGATGATGAACATCTGGCATTCTGTATATCACCACAAAGTTATCACCAATGCAATACTGGTAAGTGTAGATGTAAAAGACTGATCAAGTAGTTATACTGTATATATATCTATGAAAATATCATCTATTATTATTTTCATGTAAAACTTGAATATACAAGATTATAAAATGTATCCCAGGGAAGCAACAGTAAACTTTCCATTGTTGTTTAACTTTCAGCAGCAAAATGAAGATTCAGGAAAGGGGATCAACTATACAGGCAGCAAACAACTACCTACCAAATTTACTCACTGATGTGTTTTCACTGCCTAAAGATCACAGGGCAGCACTAACCACTCTGCTCCCATCATCATCCTTTTGCTTCTTTACTGCTCCACACCTCACAAAGCTATCTATGCCTTTCACACAATCTCACGCCATTTTTTTTTCCTGGTTAATCTGTAAAACATAAAAAAGGAGAGGTGTTAATGGTAGCTGCAACACACAAAGTTTAAGTGCTAAAAAGTGACACTGACATAAAAATTTTAAATGTGTTAAATTACAAAATAATGAAAATATGTGTAGTACACTGGCATAATTTTTCTTTTTGTCCATCACCGACAAAGTGTAATTTACCTCTGTATCCCCTACAGTAGCTCAGTTACCAGTGTTGGAGAACAGTTCACAGGTTAGAATATCATGTAAACGAAAGACAGTATACATATATATTATTTCAATGTTAATTAAAATAACTGAATATTTACTTAAGAAAAAACAATGTCAGATATGAATCTAACAATAAAAAAAAAATTTCTTTTACAAAGCTCAAGCAATTCCTTCAATGAAACTTCAAGTTTTTTATATCTTTCTTAAAATGGGTGTAGAGTGAAACCTTTAATATCAGTGCATATGGAAAGAATTTAGTATCTTCAGAGCTACAGAAGTTTCTAATTGCTGAACCTCTTTCACTCTAAAATTTAAACACAGTAATTACAGTACTGTACAGAATAATTTTATACTGTATTGAAAAGGTTGATGATAACTCATAAAGAAATGTCCTTACTTCATGTATGCTCAAATAATGCCATTACTGACAATGAAGATTTGGTAATAACATTAAAGAAATGATGAGTCAAATTACAATTAAAAGGTTTGGCAGCTTAAATGTGAATGTACAAGTTTTTGTGAATACTGTACTCAAAAGTCACACACGAACCTCCATACTTGGCACCATGCTTATACTGTACTTTATTGCTGACTTGGAATTAACTTGATCATCCCATGTAACTTGATATTGATTGGTTCTTCAATCTCAGCATGTCAAGAATATGATATCCGGTCTTTCTTTAAAATACTTGCGACCGTTATCTTCATCAGTGTGGGTCATACTTAAATGATAAACTCCCCTCCTCCGCTCTTGATTACTCAAGTGTTAATTCTGAGGGAAAATGCACTATAGAGGAATAATTACATAATTTATGAATAGACTTAGATATTCATCATAAAACATCCAATGATAATGTGAATACTGTAACACATTTTGGTTTACAAACTAAAAATAAGGTTTTAAAAGTAGTTTACAACTTTCCATATAGTTCTGCCAGAGAATCCTGATGGATATGCCTGAATATGGATTACCGCAAACTTACCTTCTATCCTGTACTTTACCATTATTAATAGAAAGATACAAATTTGCATCCATGAAAAACACATAAAAAAAGTTTCTCTAGCTTATTGACTTTAACTGTTAGATCTGTCAAACTATTGAAAAACCGAAGGTCAATGACAGGTCTTTAAATTATGTACCAACTTTAGAATACCTATACAGTACATTGAAAAAAATATTTTGAAAATGTAAAACTGATTAATTTTATTCCTTTACCTTCATGAAAACTACTGCAAATGTGGCAGTGTCACAGTGCTTGAAATTAATAGTTGGAGAAACATGTTTATGTACACTTACCTGGAGGCCAAAGTGGTTTCTGACATTTCCCTCAGCAATAAAAGTTACTCTATTCAATACCTTTTAACGTCTACAAGTTTGTTACAGAGGTAGTTGGCAGATACTGATGTGGCCTCAATTTAACTGAGCAGATACACTATCCTACAACTGTACTTTACCTGATAGTCCAATTACGAGTATTTGATGTTAATGATTTACAAGGTGTTAATAAGGGAGAAAACTTGCTGGTAAACTACAATACATCTACTATTCTTTAATATATTATGGTTCAGCTTTCTACTAGCCATGCATAAGTTGAAGGGGGGTGACAAAAAGACCAGCACATAGTCCAGCAGCAGTCTTTGAAGCAGAGTGTACAATTAGTGAGGAAAACTGCTTCAAAACTACTTAGATCTATCAGGGAACTGATACTGAAAATGCAAAAATTTCATTCAGTTATTGGCTACTAATTCCTCCAATCTGTCCTACAAAATAGATACTGTAATTCTTTGTGCAGTGGTTTGTTTTTTGGCATATTGTGGATGAAACAGTATACTTCAATTTCAATTTCAATTTGATGGTCCATGAAAATTGTGTGAACTGATACACATAGATCAAAGAATATTTATATGTCATGTTCCATGTATCGACATAATATACTGTGCTGAATGTATACCGTACGTAAAATGCTGAAGACCAAGATACATGCAACAATCTAAACTCTATAAAGCTGTTGTTTCATTCAGCTCCTTACGCCGTCCATAGATTAATATTTTGTTCATACAGAATATTCTTGGAAGTTCAGACAAATGAAAGATAATGGAAGCAACAATTATCATTAATAATAAAAAAAAGGATGCCTTGCCTGCACATTCTCAGCCACCATAAAACTGCAGTGAGGTTAACAAGGAGGAACTGCAAGCAAGCTACCCAAATAAGCCATGTCTTACACCTTATGGGGAGTGCCTGGGAGAGGAGTGTGTGAAGAGGGAAGAATTGTGTCTCCTGCTCCCTTCTGTGGAGTGAGGCCATACAGAACTGTAGAGGAGATTACGATGGATGCACCGACAATGAACTGTGGTGTGGGTGCAGCATCGCCTAATGCCAACCATGACACCAATGTGGACATAACGATGGATAGGGATGTTGCAAATCCTTTCAGGATGTTGTCTGCATACTTCATTGTTACAGACACCATCAGTCCACCAAACGCCTGTATGTCATGAGAACAATAGATAACATTAGACATCGTTATGAGTGGATAAGCGCTCAAAGAAGAATCACCAGATGTCTCATACTTTATTACAACTGAAAAGCTGACTGGTCTCACACTGAACTATCACTGAATACAGTACAATATATCTAATGAAACAAAAAGTTTAAGACATCTGATTGTTTGATTTTTTTACTGTTAGATCACCCACCCCCAGTACCCCAGTTCCAATGTATTTATACAATACATGCAATTAGTAACTATTGTAAACAAACAGCTTATATGTACAGTATTTGTTTGTTTGTTTGTTTGTTTGTTCTCTCTCTCTCCCTCCCTCCCTTAATTAACTCATAAGCTCACAGGTGACAGCTACTTCCAACTTTTGATAGAAATCACCCATTGAATGTAGAGAAAAGCAACTTTTAAATGGCTTATACTGTATAGTTTCTTTTAGGACAGAAAGTTTTGAATGCTAAATATACTTATTACTGACCTGAATCAATACTACAAGCCAAGTGGTGATAGAATAGCCTTGGAAAAATCCTCCCTCCTTGATAACCTTGCTATCTGTGCTTACTGCCATCACAGCAAAGGCAATGGAAAATATACCTGAAATCCATAAACAAATTAGTGTTTATATATTAACATATAAATCTCAGTGCTTAAATTTAATTATACTGTATCAATGAAAATTTACCTCAGTTTATTTTCAGCCTGTGTTTCCTGTAGGTGTCATTGCAACCTAAACTGTACTGTATATACCATCTTTCCAACACCAAACATTTTCCCTTCCCTCAACACATCCACAACCATAATCACTCTACTCAATGTGGGATTTTTTCCCTGACACATTATATCAAATCAAGGCAAGCTTAACCATACATCATCATATATTGTACATACCAAGCTGAATATTTCTTATGAGCAATGATGTCTGATTGCCTCGTTTGACCAAGCGCTCAAAATATACACCAGAGAAACCACTTGAAATGCACGAGACAAACACAGCCAGTATGCCCAAGAGACGTGACACCTCAGTGTTGGGATGGGCTACATTGTGTATGTCCACAGGAACAGCATCAGGAGGTTCACCCCCTTTTAGTACCTCCACCTCAGGTATTATCTTGGTATTCCCTGAAGTGTTACTGCTTCCTTCAACCTGAAACAAGTACTGAATGACCATCCTTCCTTATAGTACTACAGCATCACCAAAACCCCTCATTCAGGCTCCGGCTCCAATGGTGATGACCTTTTGAGATGCCCTTTACTACCTGACTCACTCTTTATCAATTTCTGGACTTTCTACTACCCATTACTTTCACAAGTGCTTGGCTCAATCTGTCTTGTTTTAAAATAAAGTTACCAAAAAGGCTTTGGTACTACTGTACTGTAGATATGAGAAATATAGTATTTTTGCTAATAAATAATAAGCATAACAAAATAAAACATAATACAGTACAGTATATTCTGGTGATGGGTGGGTCTATTTAAGTGAGGATTTGAGTGTCCTTTACCTCTCATAGCTCGCTCTTTCTTTCTCTCCAACTTATTGTTCTTCAATCCTACTAATGAGGCATGGGGATGTGGCGACCCCAGCGCCCACCGTCAGTGAGGGGAAACTTTGTCACCCATCGGTGGCAGTGCAGTCAGCCTCAGAGGAAGGGGTCTGGGTAACCCCGTCCTCTGTTATAGGTGTAGGGATGTAGTGACCCCATCGCTAACTGTTTACCGTGCAATGGCCGTGGAGTGAGGGACACAGAGAACCTCTCCTCTGTAAGATTTCCCTAGCAAATTTCATCATGGAGCACATTATTGCAATGTGACGGAGCTACCTCTAGCGTTGGAGATGAAGGCCTGGTATATGTATGTATGGATGTATGTAACACTTACCGAATTGTTCAAACATTTATTTTCCAGTTCAATCATTATGGTACTGGTACTTGAGTTCAAAGACTGAACATTCAAAACACAATGTTGAGAAAATAATGAAGAGAACCACATTATGATCATGATAAAAATGATAGGATTTATTACGTTACCTGAACAAGAGAGACTCCCAACATGAGGAGGCAGAGGGACAACCAGTGGATGAGTGCCAATCGTTTCCCCAACATTACCCAGGAGAAGATAGCTGTAGTCAGAATCTTTAGCTGGTATGTGACCTAAGAGAGAAGACAAAATAATAACCTACAGTACACACTCAAAGATATTTTCTCCAATCTGTAATAAATCATCTAGCGGCACCTTGGCCACAAACATTTTTTGGTATACAGCACACTATCAGGTAAGTAATCTGCCTTGACTGTCAATCTATTATCTGCTCTGAGCATAAAATAACCTGCCGACTTTAATAACAAATGCAGTGCAGTATATATAATATCACACGCAATCACAAAAGTATATACATGTATGTATGTATCTCACCTGGTAAGTGGCAGCATCAAGATTTGAGAGAGCAATGAAAAGAAGGTTGTTTTGGACAACATATAGGAAGGCAGGTATGGCTAACTTTAGTGTCTCCCACACACGAGACACCACTTCTTCGTATACACGCCTTCCTGTCACACTCACCACTCGGCCTGCCATCACAACATACAATGCAAAAACTTCCATTAAAAAAAAAAAAAAAGCCAGAACTAAACAGATTTACACATTTCATGAAAATTTCATGGGATTCAATGGCTGAAATTCTTACTCAAAATAAAATAAATTCTACTCTTATCTCCTAGTCAGACTAACACACTATAAAAGTTTCATTTTGGCTTATACAGTATTCATGTAATACATATACTGTATTGTATAATTGACTGAGTAGACATTTGAGGACTTTGCCATTTGATGGCAGATGTTTCAAACTGATAAATGTTTTTACTTGCCACAGGAAAACCTCACACCTTCTAAGAGTTAAGGATGACAAGGTTCCTGGTGGAGAGTCTATAGAGTGTACTAAACTGTAGTCTCACCTGATTCCAGATGAAGGAAAGTGAGTGAAAGAGCAAGCTTGAGCAGCTCTGATAGCAGGACTGCAGTGGTGATGAGGTAGGGTTGGTGTTGGTGAGGTGTAGAGGTGGGAGCACGGCTGTAACGGAGTAGTAGCACCATTGTCGATGTTTGTACTGACAACATAATCAAACTCATTGTTTTTAATGAAAGCAGATGCCGTCTAAGCCAAAACCTCTCTCCTTGCTTCACCCGCCCACCACCACCAACACCCTCCATAGCTGCCCCTCCAAGAATCTCACTCTCACCCATCGTCACTGCACTCTGGTCTTCCTGTCAAAAAAATAAGACCACAGAATTCTACTTTAAAATGGAAAGCAGATCTCTCAATTCAAATTTTTAATATAAAATCCTATTCATACCATATAGGCTACATACAGTACCACACACACTTCTAGTTAACAGTTGGTAGGTATGTCACTAGGTATTCACAAGGGAATTGCAAACTTTGACCAACCTTTATATCAAGAGGAAAGTGCAGCACATTTCTCCTAAGGTGTGCACACATACCGGCATGTGAATGTGCAGATAAATGAGACTGATCTACACAAGTGTGTTGCTTAATTAGGGGGGTAATTACTTGAGGGTGTTTTGGAGACTCTAGCCACTAAACACTGCAATATTTGCTGGCATAGTTTGGAGGAATTAGTTGCCCTCTAATTTGCTCCGAATAACCAAACCCGCAATCCAACCATATGGGTACACAACTTACCAATGCCATATTGTACTGTAATGTACTTTTTATGTTGAGTAATAAGTAAATGATGGCAAAAATAACTGATGAAACACTGTCCCTATTTATTCAGAAATATTCATCATAAAATGGCAGAACAGAGTGGAAGAGTATGTGAGAGAGAGAAGTGTGAGGGGGGGAGGGGGGATGGAGCAAGTGAGGAGGGAGTGTTGGAACAGGGAAAACTGGAGACTCTTCTGCCGTGGCCACCCTCTTGGTGGGAGTTCCTGGAGGGAGCGAGGCGTCGGAGCTATAGATAGATAGATAGAAATGCTGTAATAAATTTAATTAAGCTTCTAGGTGTGAAACCTAGTCAAAGTTGGTCAATATAAACCAACTATGCCCTAACCACTAGGCCATGAGGAGGACCTTAAAGAGATCCTCCCATGACCCATGAAATTAAGGTGCTTGAATATCATATGCAGAGTAATACAGTACGGTATACTGTACTGTACTTTTTCTTTTGTATTTGTTAACTTTCATCTGTGGTGTTTCATTAAGGGGACAGTACAGTGCTGGTAAATCTAGAGCAGTTGATTCCTCCAAAGTATTCCAAGCAACGGGACACCTCTAACTGGATAATCTAGCCCTGTTTCCTGGCATACTTAGGAGGAATCAAAGGCACTCCAATGTACCAAAAGTATACTATCCCCTTAAAGTGATTTATTACCTATCCTTAACTAGATACAATGATAACTGGACCAATTCATCAAACCATGCCAATCTTGTATAAACTTGGGCAGCTTTAATTTAGTTTTTTTAAGGGGAGGAAGTCTTTTTGGTAAATTGGAGTGCTTCTGATTCCTCCAAACTATGCCATGAAACAGATCCCTTATTAGTAACATCCAAATCCTCTGTTTCCTGGCATAGTTTAGAGGAATCAGTAGCACTCCGATTTACCATCACAAGTTCCTTCCCTTAATACAGTAGTTCAAAGATATTTACCCTAACATTACCACCATCCAAAAATTAAATGGACAAGTCATAAGTTCAGTCATGTACACAAATTCTGTACAAAATGTCTGGGGTTTAAAGTTTCATGGTATTGAAGCACTTGCAGGGAAGGGAGGAGGGGTGAGGGGAGACCAGTTCAATGTGTGTGTGTGTGGGGGGGGGGTCAGGCATAAAGGGGAGGAAAGTGATGAGGATAGCGGGAGGAGAGTGGGAATGGGGGGAGGAGAGAGGGAAGGTAGGTGAGGGGTGGGGGAGGAGATGGGGTAGGTGGGTGGGAGGAGATGGGGTAGGTGGGTGAGGGGAGGAGAGAGGGATGGTAGGTGAGGGAGGAAAGGGAAGGAGAGGGGAGTTTTACTGTATGTGCTTCAATACCATGAACTCTGAACCTGGGACCAAAATGAGTATCAGTACAGTAATAAGTGCTTCAATACCATGAACCTCTGAACCTGGGACCAAAATGAGTATTAGTACAGTAATAAGTGCTTCAATACCATGAACCTCTGAATCCCAGGGCCGGTGATGACATGGAACAGACTAACGATGAATGTATAGGCCATATGCAAGAACACTCGTGGTGTATACAATGGCGTGGTAACGGTACGATGGCTCCATAGACAAACAACAGAGCCATCGTACCAATACCACGCCATTGTCAACATCATGGATGTTCTTGCATACGGCTAGAATTGTCCTACGAATTAGTGTGCACGACTGTATACACCAAAACAACCATTATACACAGGAGACATTTTGTTGCACGTAAATGAGTCAATAATATAGGTATATATATCTATTGTATTTGGTTAGTCACCCCTCACGAACAGAGCTCACTTCACTTCATTTCAGCAGCAGCAGTAGTAGTAGTAGCAATAGCAGCAGTAGTGGTGGGGTGCCATTGGCTCTTTTTTAACTGTGTTGGGCTCCTTTCCTTTTCTTTTCGTATTCTAGTCCATATTTATTGGTTTTAATGTGTAATCCAGCAGTAAGATTTTTGTTCCTTCTTTGGCTTCCCTCACCGTATACCATCTTAGAATCCAGGACGGTATAATGATATATAAAAAAATAGCCATAATGTTACACTAAACCATGACTTTTGTTCCTAATTAAACCTTTTAGGTGTAGTTGTAATTATGATTAATTAAAATGGAATAATGTTATGTCTATTTACCTTTACTTACATAACAAAAAGGCAGTACAAATATAGAGATATAATATTCAGCTTCATGACGGCAATAATTAAGGCTTTATTTTAAATACGATTCGTGTATTGGCGTAATGCATTTATAACATCGGTAATTTCGTAACTATTTTACAACAAAGGCTATGTTATTAAACATGCATGATAAATTGGGCTAGATGATCAGTTTATTATATAATAACTTATACTCAAAACAAGACATTGAAACATTGACCCAAAATATAAATACGGTTCGTGTATGGTCGTATTACATTCTACAGCATTGGTAATTTCGTAACTATCTTCTGGCTTAGACAATCTAATTAAACATGCATGATAAATTGGGCTAGATGATCAGTTTATTATATAATTTACACTCCAAACAAGACATTAAAACATTAACCCTAAATTTAAATACGGTTCGCGTACTGTCGTAATTACAATCTACAGCATCGGTAATTTCGTGTCTATTTTACAACTAAAAAGGCAATAATCTACTGAAACATGCATGATAGATTGGGCTAGATATTCAGCTGTTTATTAAATAATTTACATTCAAAAATAAAAATAAAAGATCAATACATTTACCCAAACCCGACAACACAGGTTATAAGAAATTTTCTCTTATTTATTATTTAGTCTTTACGGATTCATTCTACCCTGGCATTTTATTTCCTTCCAATCTAATTTAATACTAGATATTTAAGGTAAGTTTAGACATTAATATAACGTAGGAGGATAAGTAATAGAACAGCAGAAGTACAGATACAGGAGAGAAAAAGGGATATTTATTGAAAGAATTACCGTTTTGTAGCAGTGTTGCCAGATCCGGCTGGGTCCCAGTATTTTACCCCTGTCATTTCTTGTACTTTATCACGATTATTTCCCGGTAGTTTGCCCAGGTTAGGTCACGGTAGTTTGCCCAGGTTAGGTCCCGGTAGTCTGATGCGGTCTAGGTTAGGTTAGGTCAGGTCAGGTAAGGTCAGGCTAATTTCAAAATGCCCCATTTGAGTATGCCCTATCTTGGAAATGGGGCATTTGCGGAGGAAATGCCATAGAAGAAAATAGTCTTAGAATGGTCTAAATAAGTGGGTAATGAAGGTAGAAAAAACGTACGCAATAACGGTAATTCATTCAATATTTACCGAAAAAGGTCCCAAATGTCTGTCAATACGATAAATATTGAAAGAATTACCGTTATTGCGTACGGTTTTTCTTCTACCTTCATTACCCACTTATTTAGACCATTCTAAGACTATTTTCGGTACCCTATTTTCTTCTATGGAATTTCCTCCACAAATGCCCCATTTCCAAAATAGGGCATATTCAAATGGGGCATTTTGAAATTAGCCTGACCTTACCTAACCTAACCTAGACCGCATCAGAATACCGGGACCTAACCTGGGCAAACTACCGGGAAATAACCGTGGTAAAGTACAGGAAATGTACCGTATTTTGCCCCGGTCATTTCCTGTACTTTACAACAGTTATTTCCCGGTAGTCTGCCCAGGTTTGGTCCCGGTAGTCTGATGCGGTCTAGGTTAGGTTAGGTAAGGTCAGGTAAGGTGAGGCTAATTTCAAAATGCCCCATATCTTGGAAATGGAGCATTTGCGGAGGAATTGCCATAGAAGAAAATAGTTTTAGAATGGTCTAAATAAGTGGGTAATGAAGGTAGAAAAACTGTATGCAATAATGGTAATTCTTTCAATATTTACCTTTCCAAATGGGGCATTTTGAAATTAGCCTAACCATACCTAACCTAACCTAGACCACAGCAGACTACCGGGACCTAACCTGGGCAAACTACGGGGAAATAACCGTGGTAAAGTACCAGGATATGACCGGGCAAAATAATAGCCGGATCTGGCAACACTGCTACAAAACAGCAGTAGTTTAGAAAAATACCTATAACCTTAATTACTTTTTTTCTCTCAATCTCTAGTATCCTCTTTTATAACCAAAATAGTACCGTACTTGTAGTTTAATTGTTGATGGTATTGTTATGTGTCTTCTCTGTTGTATGTGTAAGTTAGCTGCCATATATTGTCTATAGATTGTCTACCAGGAGTAGAAGCTGTATGGGTGATTTCCGTTAGTATGTTTTTTTTTTTTTTTTAAATTATTATTTGGGTACTTGTCCATAATCACTACCATCAATTTTTTCTGTCAAATACATTTCTTGGTACATGTACGTCATATCCTCATTGGTTATTTCCGTTGTAGATGCATAGCTTTCGTAATACAACTACCCTTTATTGATTCAATTTTTCTTTATCTGCGAGGTGGACAGCGGCCATGTTCGCGCCAACGGCCACTCAGTGTGTCTCAATTTCAACGGCCACTCAGTGTGTCTCAATTTCAACGGCCAATCAGTGTGCTAGATTATTCAAGATGGCCATCAAGTGTTTACATCCAGGACATTGCTAAAGTTAGCTCCCGGTAGTCTGCCCTGGATAGGTCCCGGTAGTTTGTCGCAGTCCTGATTAGGTTAGGTTAGATCAGGTCATGTCAGGTCAGGTCTACCTAATTCTATTTAATACTTGATAGTGTTTTTCAGATGAATCTGTCGTTCAAATCTGGTGAAAAACAGTGTTTTTGGAGAGTGGGTGGAGGGAGGGGAGGTGATATCTCCAAAAACACTCATTTGCGATGGAGTTGAATAACAGAATTATTAAAATCACATTATATAACATTGCATTCTGAACACCTTGAGTTGAAAAGACATTATGAGCAAGCGCCCATATATTACCTTTTTTATGCCAATCTGAAATACAGTACCCATATCACAGGAGTTTTGTTTGTAAAAGTTGAATTGCAGGGAAATTAATTTACATATTTATAGTGATAAGAAATGTGGATATGGTATGGTATTATTGCATTGACAGGAGCGCAATTGTATAAATATAGGAAATTGAGCATATATCTTCCACCAGTAGCCAAGGTTAGAGTAATATCAACGGCTGTCTAGGCTGAGTAAGGCCGAGCTGGAGTCGCAAGCAGATACCTACTCCAGAAAATCATCTTTGTAAGTTTATAGAAGTCTGACTAACTGCATATATGCCATGCTCTATTAGCTGTCTTTAAGAAACTATTTAGAGTTATCTGACAAGTTTTTGGTTTCCACAAAAACAGAAATAAAACTGAGCATTGAGTTTTTTCAAAGATTTGGGGCATTCTGAAATATCTTTTCTTTCCACGGTATTTCTGTCAAACATGAAACAAGCTACATAGTTATTACCAGATATGAAATTATAGATCCACTGGGCCACTCACTTACAGTATCATTATACCGAACATTTCCTATATTTGTACAAATCAGAGGTGGTGTGGGAGAGGAAGTCATGTGCTTCTACTCCTGCAATTGTTAGATTTATAATATACTGTAGTAATGAATAGGTTGCTGCAATACAGAAAGAGTTGAATATTTTGTCTAATTATAAATGGGAATGGTGATTAACTTAATTTTTCTATTGTACTTCAGAAATTGGCAGTTACAAAATGAATGTTTTATCTATGGTGGTGCGAGCTGCACCTTTTCCTTTGTTACGGACATTGCTTCCTGTGACCAGAAGCTATCATGCTCTAAAGAATATACCAACGATAGCATCTACATCAACGTTGACACCTGTACCATCCCCCAAACTACTGGAGGTAATTCATGTGTTAAAACTGTTTGTCTAGGTTGATACTTTCTATAATATTATGAGGCTTTATCATGGTTTTTCCTTTAATAACTAAAAGCCTGGATGCTTTAAATTTACAGTACTGTACTGAAATTACACCATATATTATACTGTATACAGTACAGTATAACTAAGTTGAGTGCAGCACACTGTAGAAATTATTAAAATATACTCTATGGGGCTTAGTGAGGGAGAACCAAGTAAGCATCAAGAATGAAGCAGACAAAGAGATAATGCTGTAGAATATCACTGTTTAAGCTATTGTTTCCTTTTTTGCTGGATCAATACGGTAATGATCTGGAATGTGCATACTGGAGAAAATGTAGAAAAATAAGTGATTGCAAAGGTAAATGAGACTTGTAAAGAAAAAGTATCTTGAAAACTATTATGTTAATATCACTTCCTGTTTCTGGCATTTTCAAGAGGCAGTATAGCATCAGTGATTTATATCAAATACTGTACAATATTGAGAATATATTACTTGTACTGTACAGTATCTGTATTTGTGAATATTTACACATGTACTGACCATTAATAATATTCCTATCATTCTCTCCTGGTTCCCAGATCACAAGCCCATTGCTTACACAAAGCTGCGGCATGAAACAAAAGGGACGCCTTACGAGACGATGTAAGGATTGTTACTTTGTTATGCGTGAAGGGCGACTCTACGTAATGTGCAAGTCCAAACCACGCCACAAGCAAATGGCCATGAAAAAGGCTGAGCATAATACTTGGATTCTCACTCATGCTACACAGTCTCCAATTCGACCATGGTAGTACTTAAACTTACTGGTACTGTACTAAGGCCAGTTTACTTTGTTTTTGTAAGACTGTCAACTAGGTAGCAATCTTCATATACTAAAATCCATACTTTAAAAACTACCATATGATACGTTATCCCTGTGTATGACTGAGTTTTTTTATTATGCTGACTGAGCTGAGCTGTATATAGTGTGTTATGCTGCAGTTATGTGATAATAAATTATTAATATGTGTACATTTCTTTGTTTTTTGTATTACCATTTTTAAAGTATGGTGGTCAACCTTCAATATGTAGTAGAGAGTTTGGAGAACTGACTGGGCAAGAAATAGTAAAAGCAGTGAATTGTGTCATGTGAGTATATCATTTGATGAAAGAGATGAGAGTAGTGCTCAAGAGATGGTATGGCTATGTGGAAAAAATAAATGAAACTGGAGTGGTAAAAAGAATGTATGAGAGTGATTATGAGAGGCAAAAAAGGGAAAGACCAAGGAGATGGTACGGTAGGGTGACTGATTTTCCAAGATTTAAGACCTTGTGCATGATAGGCAGGAGTGTATGTTAGGGCTGGCAACACGATTTCAAGGGACCCTGTGATGATGAATGAGACCTGGTGGCTTCCGCTGATTCCTCCAGGCCATGCCACGAATCATGCTCCTTCAATGTAGGTGGTGTTATGTGGCAATACATGAAGGACTCTAACCTCCTTGGACTTGACAGTCCAAGGAATAAATGGCTTTACTCACCAAGGTTAATTGAAAATAACTTGTGAGGGGAAACAGAATTTCGTGACATTGACAGGGGAAATAAGTGTGAGGGGAATTCATTTAAATTAATATTTCTATCTCTCTGTTACTCTGACTTCAGTTCTCCATCCCTGGGGAGCCTTAGACAAGTCTAGGGACTCTGCACTCCATTGATCGAAACTGGGCATTCCTTGACGAGTTCTAATACAGTGTTAGCCTGGGTTTTCGTGGTCCAGGTAGGCATACACAGATTCTTTCCTGTATATTACTTAACAGTCACTAATTGACTTCGACCCATAGGACACGTAAGTATTGTTATCCTTGGTTCGCCAAAAAAACCTATAGTATTTAATAACTAGGAGTTCACATGATATGTTGTTTGGGAAACTCTAATTTTTTTTGGTACAGTAGAGTCCGGGAACATCCAACCTCTGGCACTCAGGGCCAGTACTTATAAAGCACTAAGTCTTCGTCTTAGCGGTATGATTCGGTCCTAAGCCTCAAGATGGCGGATAAAAGTCCTAAATCCCTAAGAATTAGTCCTAAGTCCTTATGTCTCTTCACAACTCTCGTCTTAGCTTAAACTTGGTCCGGGGGTATCCTAATGGCTTAAGATTTTGTCATAAGCAACCGAAAGTGTGGGGATCCCGTAGAAATAATGAAATTAGTTTCCGCCACCAACCCCCCCACCCCCGCCAAGACATATAAACAAAGCAGTACATGGAGTCGTCTGAGTGACTGAGTACAGACGCACTGAACTAATAAGAATTATTAACATGGCTGCACAAGAACAACTTAGACTGCGTCGACCAAGAACATTTTGTGACAGAAAAGATGTTCTTAACGAACTTAATGATGCAGAACTGATCAAAAGATACCGTTTGGATCGTGAGGGTATATTATTTGTGACAAACTTGGTTCGTGAGACCTTAGCAAGACCTACTGCAAGGAACAAAGCACTATCCCCAGAAATGAAGGTCATTATAACACTAAGGTTTCTTGCTACTGGAAAAATGCAACTTTGCAACAGTGATGATTTGGGCCCATCGCAACAGACAGTCAGTAGAGTCATCACAGAAACACTAGATGCACTTTCATCTCGTCCCATTCTGGCCCAGTTCATAAAGTTCCCTATCACTCCACAGGAAACCCAGAGAAAGAAAATGGAATTTGTGCAGATTGCTGGATTTCCTGGAGTGATAGGAGTAATTGATGGAACACACATAAGAATTACTGCGCCGAAGGAGTTTGAGGCTGAGTATGTTAACAGGAAAAGATACCACAGCATTAATACTCAAATAGTGTTTGATGCCAAGTACAAAATCATTGACATTGTTGCAAATTGGCCGGGAGCAGTCCATGATGCAAGAATCCTGAATGAAAGTGGATTAAATAGATTTGTATTTGGCAGAGGTATGTTACCAGATGGATGCCACTTGTTAGGAGATAGTGGCTATCCCAGTAAAAAGTGGCTCCTAACTCCTTATCTCCGACCTCGGCCTGGCCCACAGTCCAACTACAACAGGTAGGCATTATTCTCTTCCTGTATTATGTGGTTAGTCAAGTACAATAGACCCTCATTATACAGTGAATAACTACAGTATGGTACTTGTATCCACCATTTCATTTTGCACTCAGTCCCTCATTGAAGACCAAATGTTTTCCCAGGCTTATGCATTATAATACATACTAAGTCATTTACTGACACTATGTAAAAAAAATAATGATAAATTGAAGCATCATATATTGAAGGCATACAGTACTGTTATTGTTTACTGTACTTTTTTTCCCCCACCATAATACACTGCCTATGGTAACCTAACCTACGGTAACCAAAAATAACATTGAGGAAAAGAAACTCTGTGGTGGCAGTGAATTAAAATTATAGCATCATCTCTACTAACAGTACTATGGCACAAACAATATTCATTGATACTAAAAGTTGTGTTGCATTTTCACATTCAAATAAACAGAAGATGTGAGAGATCCAATATGTTTTCAAATTATTCTATGAAAGAAATATGTTTAGCTCCATTGTATTATATTTACAAATTACAATAGAGTCCATTTATTTTTTACAGATGCCATAAGAAAACCAGAAGTGTCGTGGAGCGAGGTATTGGCCAGTTAAAGCGCCGGTTCCATGTGCTACATGGAGAGATACGTGTCAGCCCTCCAGCAAAGGTGTGCATGGTTATTGAAGTATGTGCCATGCTACATAACATCTGTAAGGATAGGAACATTGGTATACCTGCTGGAGAGGACTACAACAATGGAGAAGAGGATGATGACCAACAACCATTGGAACCACCACCACAACCTGCTGCTGCACGGCCACGTGAGGGTCTTCTGTACAGGGATCAATTTGTTAACGTTCATTTCAAGTAAGTTTGAAAATCTTTGGTATAAATATGAGCTATTAGTCATGTTATAATATCTCATATTCATACTGTACAGTATAAGAACACATGGATAAATCTAGTGTCATATTTTCCATGGCTTTTGTTGTTCTGATTCTCCAAACATTCATAATCACTTTATTAAATCTTAATATATGTGCATGTGTCATGATTATCAATTTATGTAGGTCTACTGCATGTATTTTCCCAATAATTTTAGTAACATTATTGATATATATATAGTAATAGTTTTTTTCTACCTACAGCAATTGTTTTCATTTACAGCAATGATGAATGATGTACCATTACCACACCTACTGTATATTGCCATGTAAGTATGTTTTGTTATTAACAAATTAAACAAACCATTTGGTTTATCAGTTAATGTACAGTAACTTTTCTGTTCATACATTACAGTAATAAATAATTTGATCTGGAGTTATATGTGATTCAATGATGTCTATGCTAAGTGTATTAGGGAAAGTATAAATTAACAGTGTTCTTCAATTTGGGGTGACTGACATTTATTATTTAATTATTTTATTGCATCAAATAAGAGTACATTATTTTCAGGTACAAATACATTACCTTAATATGGCACTTTTCCCACATCAGACCTCACATTATAATAAATCATGATTTATATTTACATTAGATGGGAGAGAGATACTGGTTTTATCATTTATTAATTGTCTGAAATAAATTCTCTGTGCCGTGAACGCCTCAATACGTTTTTCCTCTGCTAACAGGCGTTTCTCCTCAGTTTTAATTTTTAATTCTAATAGTTTTATCTCCAACTTTCTACTTTTTGCAACGTGGCTTGTCTCTTCCTCGTCCAACAGCATAAAGGTACTGCTGGACTGAGGTATAAGCCTAGATGGTATGTCCATCTCACTTTGGACAGTGTCCTCAAATGTTCTTTTCTTTTCCAGGTGGACTGGCTCACTCTCACTTTGCAGAGTGTGTTCCGCTGGCAGTTCCTGGACTTCCTCTGCATCATCATTAGTGCCACTACAAATGAGAAAAATGTTCAGTTAATAAATCATCTGTCAAACTACTTTGT
Organism: Petrolisthes cinctipes; assembly: GCA_033782935.1. Taxonomy (NCBI): domain Eukaryota; kingdom Metazoa; phylum Arthropoda; class Malacostraca; order Decapoda; family Porcellanidae; genus Petrolisthes; species Petrolisthes cinctipes. The sequence continues at coordinate 106,054 of JAWQEG010001174.1, forward strand.
TATAGTTTCAATTCCTTACATGACATTGTTATAACATTTAATTAAGTCAAGTGTCAAACCACAGGTGAAATGTCATTTAATTTTGTTTAACTTTCAAAGGATATGATTTATAAATTGTCTAAGCAAGGCAATAAGCTTGTAGCGGCAACCTATATGTATACCATTGATCATATTCCAGGTTGACTGTTAAATATTGTATATGAAGTTTTATAGTTAATCTGGAAGCTTACCTGGAACATGATCATGCGGCAATATTTAATAGTCAACCTGGAATATGATCAATGCTGTACATATAGGTTGCCGCTACTAGCTCATAGCAGTATTATACTGTCTCTACAAATTTAATTAGTATATATTTCTCATCCTCGCTTAACCTAACCTGTAAATACCCATATTGGAGGCTGGGTCAGTCTCTGTTTTAGTTTGTTAAGGAAGAAGATTCATACCAAATTAATAACTTCTATGTAAGGTACAGAAATTGTTATGGGGTTGTGATATATGGACAGCTGTTCACTCACAAGAAAGAGTAAATTTTGTATCATCTGAAAGGTTTGGTAGTTAATATTAATTCAACTTAATATTTCCCTTAAGGATCTCACATTGTTTTGAGCAAGTCTATCGTTTTAAGTATTTATGAATTATTAAAGATAACTATATTGCATTTTTTATGCATATATTATGTACCGCATTTACAACCTGAAAACATTGTGATCAAAACAAAAACACTGGAACAATATTGGGTGGAAACTAACACTGACGTGATCATGAATGTAAGTAATAAAACCGACACTCATTGTGGATGCCTGTCCAGGATGTAACACAGCACCCCATTCTATTAAACACATCATTGAAGACTGCAACGCACACAACCACACTCACCAACAACACAACATACACTCTCTGAGGGCACTGTGGGAAAGCCCAGTTCAGGCCATGACCTTCCTCAGGAGCTCGGGGCTGCTCGGCCAGACAGCTTGCGGAACTTCAACAACAACAACCCACACTGGTAAACGAAATATTTTTATTCCAAACGTTTCGGCGACCTCTGTCGCCCCGAGAGAGAACAAGGGGTGATGTGTGTGTGTACTGTAAATGACTGTTTTTGTACTGTAAATAATATATAAATAAATAAATAAATTGAAAAAATCTCATACCTTGGTTGTTGCTCCACTGCTTCATGCAGGAATGTCATGAGATCATTCTTGCCGCGAACTCCACCAAAAGTAATATTTTGTTTCCCCAAAATATCGGCTATCAATTGGTCCAGCTCGTCCAGGTCAGGAGTTGCAGGGCCACCACCTAAACAATAAAAATACAGATTAAATAGGATTCAAAACTACTATAATTAATTTGAGGCATGTCTTAGGAATGTGGGACTTATGGCAGAAATGAAATTGAAAATGTTCTTGGAATGCTTCACAGGATATGATTTAGAAATTGTCTAAGCGGGGCAATAAGCTCATAGCAGTGAAAAGGAGAAGTATGGCTGAGACTCCTATATGGTTTTACTTAAAGTTGGACAGTACATTATATTTTGGTAAAAAGATATATATTTATAGGTTACAATATAGAACTTTGTGATTATTATAATGTATGAAGAGTGCCACCATAAATGGTTTATTATTTTTTTTTTTATTTTGTTAATATTAGATCAACCATATGGAAAGAAGTCTTCTTATTAATAGCTTAATTTTTTTTGCTCAAATTATTTCTTTATAATATATTTTTCCAGATTGACAGAATGCTACTTTACATTATATTATATTTTCTTTACAAATTTTATTTGTATATATTTCTCATCCTGGCTTAAACTAACCTAACCTGTAAATAGCCATACTTGAGACTGGGTCAGTCTCCGTTTTGGTTTGTTAAGAAGGAAGATTCATACCAAATAAATAACTGTACTTATCATTTTGGGATACAACAAAAGTGATATTGGTGAAAGCTTAAAAAAAAAAGGTTTCCAGTTACAAAGTGATCAATTACTTCAATAACAATTAAACATTCTTACCTGTACCAGTCAATGCCTGATTGTATCTTGCAATTCTTGGTTTGGCAGCACTTTGAATTGTCTGCCATCTCTTTTGGCATTCCTTGACTGTGCGATATGAGTCTGCTGGATATGCCTCATGGAGCTGCTTTGCTATGCTGTCCCAAGCATCTAATTTCCCCCTGTGAGTACAACCAGGGGAAGAGAAATCGCTTCTCAGGTACACTGCATTTTCCTTATATAGTTGTACAAGGTATTTGGTCTCATCGGGAGACCAATTACCCTTTCTTGTTCTCTTTCCCTCCATGTCTTTCTTCGTAGTTGCCGCCATGATGTGTTTGTTTACAATCGCCTCGGTAGTCGGTATGTCTTGTCCATAAATTTTAGTTACACACAATGTTTTTGCATTATTCTATGCATTGCATATCAAAAAAGTATAATAAAATGCTCTTCATTATTTAAAAATTTATTTTCACTATTTTCCTTTCTTTATTTCCTTAAATTATAACAATATTACAAAAAAATTCGTGCTACATTTAGCAGGTAGCTGTTTCATCCGTCTATGATTTTCACCCGGCTAAGTTTCGCATTAGGACGAAGACTTAGTGCTTAGGACAGGAAGGTTATGTCTTCATCTTAACTTTGACGAAGGTTAGGATAAAATCTTAAATTCTTTATAAGTACGGGTCCAGGGTCGCATCCAGCCTTGCCAACTCAACTGCGACTCGACCGGGTCGACCCATCCCTTTCCAGAGCCAGTGCCAGAGAGAGATCAGGGAAGACCGCCAGTGCCTCAGTTCACAGTGTTGGTGTGACTCTCTCTCCTCTCCTCTCATCTCCCTCTTCCTCCTCCCAGTACCAGCTTCTGTGCCGGTGCTGCAAGGTCTGTCCCATTAATTATTACTGGTAAAATGTTCTATCATATGCATAATGCAGTAATTTTCCAGTTTTCACCTGAACTATTTTTCTTGTGAAATATTTGTCTCCAAGGCTCCAACGTTGTCTGGGATGTGTATTATCATTATCAGTGATAATCAGTGGACAGGATCGTGCTTACTGTCCCACCTCTCTATTACGTTCTCCCTAATCCTACAGCCCGTAAGGGGGCATTGCCTGCAATGGTGTGGACAGTACTTTAAAGGTTTTGGCGCCCCTTCGACCTCATGTCCTCCATTTTATTTCTTCGACTGTCCCTCCTTTCTTTTTATTCCTTCGTGATTGGTGTCCCACCGCTGTCGCTTATATAGTTTTTCCCTCGTTCCTACAAAAGGTCTTCCAGGCCTAGGGCGGTCTTCTTTCATCATCAATCAATCGATCAATCTTAAATATAATATTTGTTTACAGGTGTTTAAGAAAATGAAAACACGTTTAAAGTTGTCTCGGACATAACATTCGGATGTGGGTTACTATTATTACGATTACCATGCAGTAGGCAGTGAGGATCATTAGGACTGTTTGTAATGATCACCCAATTAAGTAATGATAACGACTTATGAATACTCCCATCACTTCTTCTTTGGCTGACTGTTCGGTCACAATCCATGCAAGTTTATATCCATGCAAGTTTGCCTCTAATCGTCTGACATACGCAATATACTAATAGTGATATGGTTCCTACAGTAAAGGTATAGGTAATGGAAACTATTTTCAACAGAGCTATGTAGGCAACGCAATTAATATAGGCCATACAGACAGCACTTATAGGCTATAGGAGGGAGCTAGGGCAAATTAATTATGGTTATAGAAATGGCCTGTAAGTTGTATGGCAAACGTACGATTCGAAACTTCATCGAGGCCTGCATGAATACATATTTTGGAGACCGCGACTGTAGATACGTGTAGGCTACGAATATAGTAGACTCACATCTGCCAAGTCATGCAGTACAGTATGGAAATATAAACTTCACAGCTCGTAACCTGAAGGATAGGAGAAGTGTATGGATTTGCCTTCTGGATACAGTAATTCTATATGGTGAATGTGTTCGTTCGATGATTAATCTTTATATTATCCTTCAAGAGTGAGGCGATAGGATTTTTGCCGCCGACTGTACAATGAAAAGATATTCATGTTTCTTCCCCTCCTCTGATTTACGTGCAATAAATAATAATGGGAGGGAACGGTGGGAGGCTAGACTAACAAATTGGTGGTTCAGAAGTCAAATGACAAATGGAAAAGAAAAAAAGGAAGTGGTCTGATGAAGGGAACTCAGATAAAGGAAAAGAAGAAGAAGGATGGGAGGAGAGGTGAGGACTGGGGAATCGTCATCATGTTACCGTGAGAACACCTCTCTTCGTTCAATACTAGATAGCCTACCACCCCCTCTTCCCTCCTGCTGCTTTGTCCTACTTATCCTACCTCATCCTGTTCTACATTGTCCTAACCTACCCAGCAGTTCTCACTCCAGCACACACAGGGAAACACTATTCATATCCCACAAAATCCAGATGAAACTGAAAACTTATAGTGATAGTTGAAGTTAAAAAATGCAAAGATGACGGAAAAGAAAAGGATTTACTGCATGTTATTACCTTTTAGGTATACAGATAAAAAACAATATAGGATCCACGATCGATCTGCCCTTGGCAAAAGGAATTAATTAAAGGATTATAAGGAGTCGAACCAAAATTGTGAGACCTATTTAGTAAAAGAATTTGGCTAAGGAATGGAAGCAGCCAGCCTGTGGCAGCAGGCCCGCCGGAAGATGTAGGCAAGGCTACAAGCCTACAACACGGAAATATGAAATTAAGACGATGGAAGCCATTAGCATGTAAGATAACAATTAAGTCCTCTAGGTGAGAGAGGACACGATGAATGACATGACGGAGAAAATATAATAATATAGAGGGGAGGAAGGACGATGCGTTGACAAAATAAGGAGGGGAGATTGGGAGAAAGGAGTTTTTAAGGTGAAATGACTATATATAGAGAGGAGGAATTCAGGAATAGATGCGACGACAAAACTTTTATTAGAATGGCTATCACGTAGGCCTACAACACAACGGGAAACCAATTACATGAAGGATCAAGGAGAGGAAAGCATTTTACAACTGGCATTGTGCGCAGGTGGTGGGTTAAAGGTGAAGGAGTATAGAGGTAAATTCGATGGTGGGCCAACACTAAATTTAACAGGACTTCCGCTGCAGCGCTGCTATAGCTAGCGTACTACGTGGCTTTGTGGGATTGAAAAATAATGTTCACAAAAGGTTACCAATCACTGTACGTAATAAAAGGTGCAGGAAAGTTGACATGTCATGTGGATGTGAATCATGTGACGACGAATATGTTGAACTTGAACCTACCGGATCTACCCCTCAATATCCGCCTAATATTTTTTTTATATATACCCAGCAGGTCTTCATCTCCACGCTGGAGGTAGCCATTTGCTTGGGAAATCTTATTACAGAGGAGGGGTTCCCCGTGCGGCTATTTTACCGAAACAGCTGGACCCTTTTATAGTCAGAGGAAGGCTGAGACAGCCGACTCAAACCCCCCAGCCCCAACTCCCTGCTGGTCACAGGGGTGGTAAACTGGTAACCTCAGACTCAGAGTCGGTAACAGACTATAATAATTATTTTAAATGGGGTAAATATGTTAAAATCTTACAACATATACGTTTATGTTTAGAGATAACCAAATATTAAATCGTATTTCCTATATAACCCGGAATAATATTATTCTCAAACTTAATCGGCGGGGTCGCATTTTCCAGTTCTGTGTGCGAGCAATTTGTACAGTGTGGGTGGGCTGAAGCTTGTTTGACTCTTGGGCCCTAACTCTAATAAAACTAACCACGTCTCAGTTCCGAAAATATTCTCAATGTGTTTCCCACGAAAAGTTACAATACATAATATTGCTTTACGGTTAACCCAACCCAACCTAATTTAAATAACTTAACCTACCGAGGGGGCGTGTCTAATACTATGTATTACAGAACGGGAATATGCATCCGGGTCAATGTTGCAGGTGTAACTTACTTTACGCCTAATCCTAATTTTTGTCTGTGACGCCATCAATGACTCAGAAATTGCTTTTTGTTTTGTGATACCTGCTCTTTATTGCTCTCCCAGTATGGCAGTATCCCGACACAGTAGGCTAACAGTACAAAACCAAACAGATGTGATTCTCCTCAGTATCATTCAAACTAAATAATGTATGTTAAGAAAAAAAATTGGTTCTCATTCTTGATGTTGCATAATGGAAGTACTGTTTTTGATTACGGATGACTTATAAATGTTGTGTGTGCCATTCTTAATGTTGTATAATGGAAGTACAGTACTGTACTTGATTACTGATGACTTAAATGTTGCAGATGTACCATGATGGAGGTCGCGTATGTTGTGTGTGTATGACGGTGATGGTTATAGTGATGGTAATACACACAGTAATGGTGGCTGCCAAACCAGGTACACCAGGACCACACTATGATACCTCACTCAAGGAGTTTGATAATGAGGTGATATTAACATATAATCTTTTAATCTATTTATTGTATCTATGTTGTATTTATAAACCATTGAATGTAATGGTAGTGGTAGCCAATTTAATTCTTTCCAGAACATACTATACAGTAATTGTCAGGTCTTTCTGTTAGTCTGGGAATGATACTCGTCATACTAAGATTACATGCTGTTGCCTTATTTATTTGCATAAGACTGGTCATCCTTATTTACACTGGTTTTCCAGTGAATCTCTGCCAGTTATGTCTATCATGCACAGGTTCTTTGCTTATTCAACTTCCAATTAATTATGCTTTATATATGCTCTATATGCATTCCTACAGTATGTTATACAGCATGCCTTCATTACCATGATTATGGTAATACTGTATACCAGTAATTACTATCTCAAAACACTTTGAAAAGTATGATATCTTTAACAAATTGCTTTCATTTCATGTCAGAGGACATGCTGGACTGGTGAGGCATGCAAGATGGAATTTCAGTCAGAATTCCGATGTCGTTGTCCACATTGGTATTATTGCCGTAGCCCTGGCCGCTACTACCATGCCTACTGCACTATGTCTGCTCTGGGTTATATCTGGATTCAGCCAGGGGGACTCCTGCCAGACGATGATAACAATCAATAAGAAACAGAGGAAATGTGAGACCACCCCACAGTCACACAGTGACAACTGGAGACTCTTCTGCCCTGGTCTTTGCCTTGGAGCAGAGCACTGTGGGTAGACATGCATGATGCTGTTACTGCAATGGTGAATTAGTAGCTACTCTTTATTAAATGAGCCTCCAGTAGAATTAAACTTTGGGAATATATTATCACTCTCTGCTACACAAGTCCATTGATTGCTTAAGATTTTTTTAGGTGCTGTGAATACATTTCATTTTGAGAAGTAAAACTAAATTATAATCCAAATAGGGAATAAAAACTTGATTCTTAATGATCCTGATACTGCACTGAGCAAATTACAGTATACTGTACTGTTATTTTTTTTATTGCAGGGCATCAAGACTTGACTGGCAGGGGGATGAGTGATGAGAAATAGAAACCAAGCTTTATATAATCTCTGCCTGGGAGAAGTGCTTGACAAGCATTTTCTGACTAGTCTGATGTTACAAATATTATAATATATTTCAGGATGGAATATTCAATATAGATATGGATACCATACTGTAGTAATACTATAATCCCTTCAGTACAGTGATATCTATTTAGGGTCTCATATTAAATCCTGGTTAATGTCAAACAATAGAACTCCAAATTAAGAAATATCTCGTACCTTCATTTCAGTTATGTTTCACACCAATTCTTTGTTATTGGTAATCAATTCAGTATGTCTTGCTTCTGATCCACTGAGAGGAGGCCTACTCATATGAAAACTTTGGCAGGGAAATTCGTTATTGCTTTCTCTTATGATAATGAGTGTGATTACAACAAAACCTGTAAAACCTAGGGTCATACATAACCTTCATATGTAATGGTTGAGGCTGTGAGATTTTCAAAGTATGAATAACTACACATGGCACTGGTCTTGGAGCAGGAAAGTTTTCAGAGTAAAATTGGTTGGCAATAGTCAGAGGAAAACTTTGTCATTAGTCTCAATAAAATTATTAAAGGATATTACCACGCTGAAGGATTTAATCATGCATTTCAGTTTCCCAGAAAATAACATGCAAACTGAAACCACTGAGAGAGTTGCAGTTAAGCATTCTTATACTCCCCATTATGTCTCTTAGTTATAAGGTCAAAGTTATGAAATAACAGTATCAATTCTGTATTTGTCTAAACAAATTACTAATCTTTTTACATATACAGCTTATCATTTATCACTCAAAATTGGTCTCCCATTGTCTGTCATTTTTGAAGTAGGCAAAACCTTTCTTGCTATACAAAAAATTTTTATATGAAAGATGTACTGCTGTAATTAACTTCATTATGATACTGTACAGTATATAGTATAGCATGCTCCACATCATAAAATAGTATTACAGTATTGTTATTGCATAAAACTAATGGTGGTATGACAAGATGATAAATTTTGTACAGTACATGACTTAAGGAAACACAGATGCCTATAACCATAAAATGCCATTTCCATCTTGATCATATCCAGGCAGGGGTAGTTGGCGTGAGTTGACTTGGCTCTCCGTCCACCTTTACAAGGATGGTCAGTAAAATGAGTTCCTATAGGATGATACCTTGGAAAGGTAACTTTGGTAACCAGTGGCCTTGTATCCCGGGATAGTGGGTTACTATAACCTGCCACATTCCAATGCAACTGATATGAGCATCACTGCAGAGTGCCATTACAGCGTATATTCTACACCTAACCTTTTTTTATTGATATCATGACATTATGCAAGCATAAACAGTACAGTACTGTACAGGAATGAGTATTCGTAAATATTTTTAACATACTGTTATCACACAATTAAAACTATACGGTATATACAAATTCCTGTATAGTATATCTTGCAAAAGTACTTCCATAATTGAGGACAGAACTAAGACAGCTGCCTGCAACAGTATAGTACAGGTACGATAGATCCATATGATATTAAATTTACTCTTGTCGTACATCATTAACTGATTAAGTGGACTTAATAGTGTTGGACAGTTCCTCATATCCTGTAACTGATTTTGACATTTTGGCATTACATCTATAAGCATTTATAACTTTTGAAATAAAATTCAATGGGAGTTTGACAATACAGTACAATATTGCATTACTATATTTGCATCCATCCATCAGTCCCACTGAATGCATCATTACATTGGGTACTTCAAGGAAGTTCTGAGGTATAATGATTTTGGTTAAACAAACATCTGATCTATGCACCACCAGTTTGGATGTCAACAAGTAGTTTAACTCATTATTAGTTCATCACACACTAGTCTCTTTTGTTTAAGACATACATTCAACAAATTAATGATATTTTTCCAGCCTGCATTAGCTGTTGCATCAAACTCACAAGAATCATTGAGTTAACATTATGCTTGAATATGCATCGCATATATTGTTACTTTATTAAGTGAACAGTATGGATTGTAAGCTTGTTTCTGCAGTATGATGAAGCAAAAACTGATTAAATTGGGTATTTCAGTACTGGTGATCAAAAATTGTGTTAACTACCTAGTGAGATAATTTATAACAACTTTCATTGTATCATACTTAGTAACATTGCATTTCTCTATGCTGATATCAGCTGCAATGATGCTTATAATGCTTCCATATCAAAGTAATGTAATTTTCTTTTGAAAAAACATTTGAAATATATCTTTGAAGAACTACCATGTGATTTAATTTGGCCTATTTTTGGATAATGCCTTTCTGGGGGGCAGTGACAAGTAAATTTTGGGTAAAGATATAGATAATACAGAACACAAATGTTTTGACTACATTAAATCTTATAAGTAAGTAGGTTCGTGTTGCCACTAGGCACTTAACCCGCCCAGATTTTGGCACCTTCTCTTGGGATCCCAACCCCATTGCTTCCCAGTATGAATTGTCAACTTGCTTCAGCCACGAGTTGTGCAGCCTCCTTCTTGGCCTCCTCCACCCAGGGTCAGCAGCAGGGAAACAAATGACAAGCCCATATGTCTGAAGCTGGCATTCTTGGAGAGGCTGGTAATAGAGAAGGTCTTGAATCAGTCTTACAGAGTAATCTTGGGTTGGGCACTAAGTATATACAGTACCTCCAAGTATATCCAATGATTCTGCACCAACACTTTATACCAAAGGAGTCAAGACGAGCCCTCATGGTACAGTACCATTAGGCTTCCAGGTCTTTCAACTACACACTAAGACCAGGAGCACTAACACCCTGTAGACCCTAATCTATACAAATACTGACAATGCCAGGTACTCCTGTGGTTGAATCCACAACACCATAGGCCAGACAAAAGTGTTGAATGAGTTCCCCATCAGAATCACTGCAGCTCTGGACCCCTGCCAAGATAAGTGAAGCTGTGTAAGGCCTTACTGTTCTCACCATAAGTATACACAGACTGTACAATATATTATCACCCAACAAGTTCCAAAAATCCTGGACATTGACCTTTGCCTTGGTCCAGGACATTGACAGACCTAAACACTTCATCTCCTTGTGTAGGACTTCGAGATCAGTAACAAGAACCTCCAGTGTCTCAGAGAGGATCACAGCATCATCGACAAAGTCAAAATCTGACATTGTAAAAGCGAAGATTAATGTCCCATGGGAGCAACGGTCCAAAACCCGGCTAAGCACCCTGTCCATACAAGTTTTGAAACGTGTTGGAACTGGAAAGAAGCAAGAAGAAAGTAGAGATATGGGGTGAGAAAATTGCAGAAATGAAACATCAAGCTAGAGCATATATGCCATTAAGGCAAATGAGGTTACAGGACGGTACTACCCCAATCCACCCAGTTTACATGCAGCTGGGAGGATCAAAATTGGCCCATAGTGGTGTGGGAAGAGCACTGTACCACTATATGAGGTAAGGATGTCTGTGTTTTGTTGGAATGGGTAGTACAATGGAATAGAACAACAAGGAGCTGCTACTGTTTTTTACCAGATACTGTGTGAAAGGAAAATCACTTTATCCTTTGTCCTAACTATAAGTTTTTAATTTCAGTGTCTTTTCCATCTGGGCAGTGAAACACCTGCTACTGGAAGATATTAGGGCAGGAAGGTCAGGCCCCAGGGTCATGAGCCTGCCAGACAATCTTCGTATAGCTCTGTTTTGTGTTTTTAAGAAGTGTACAGGTTTACATGTAAGAATAAGGCTACAAAAACAAAGAGTGATCAATCTGTTGTGTGTATTTTGTCACACTGGTGAGAATCGGAGCAAGACAAGGTAATGAGCAGGGAGCAGCTACTTGCAGATTTTTGTATACAGTACTTAAAACACAGCTTTTGTTGTAAATAAGCTCTCTGCTCATTCACCAGTGTCTGCTCACCCAGGTTTTGGCCACAACACACACACATTGAACTTTGGCCAGGGAAAGTTACAAACATATCATATCATTTTGTTGTACTTGCATGGCTGAGACACAAATTGCGCCTTTTGCAGCAGGACGGAAAAATGAAAAAATAAACTGCCTCTAAAATATAATAGAAAAACTGTACGTACTAAAATTACTGATAAAAAAATCTGGAGAAAACAAGATACAGTACAGTACATGTACTTCATAATGATCTCCATACTGTGTAATTCTCCTACATAAAAATAATGTCTTATTACTTCTTAGAGTTGAAGTCTCAGCGTTCACTAAGGAATGCCTTATGTTTAATCATAGTACTGCACTTTAATATAGTTTCCTTTTCAGTATGCTGGATACATCGTTCATGCTTATGATTCATATCTTAAAATCTTGTTGAATATATTTTTAAGTACCTGTACATAGTTTGCTTGGACAAACAGTAAAAAAATAGAAGTTGTGGGGAAAACCTGGTGGCTTAATATACAGTATTATTATTATGAAGTACAGCATCCTCAAATGTTAAGGCATTCCCTAGCTGGATGTTATGTACAAATTGGTCCACATTTCCAAACAATTCATTAGCTTGCATTAAAAAACACATCTGAATAAATGTTCCAAACTTATAATATAATACAGTACTTTGTACATTTATACATGACTAACAAAGCAGCACTAGCATCAGTGAAATGCATGTCTCCATTTGGGTTAGTGAGATCCCTGGAGGGCACTGCACTTTTTGTCTGTCCCTATGATAAACTAACGTATGTCACTCATGCAAACAAGATGATAATATTCAAAGGCATCCTGCAAACACAGCCATAATGGATCTAACCCATATACATTAAAAATATATTCAGGACTTTTTGCAGCTTCGGTAAATGAGTTTGATTCACGAGTACACTTTTGCTAGTTGCCAATTATTATGTACAATGACCAAAATATTAGCTAACAAAGTAAATCAAAGTCACGAACATGGCTTTACAGGTTATAAGGGCTAAGTTAATGAAAACCAGGATTATCATCACATCTTGTCATGCGAAATCATCCTATAGAGGAGTTAAAAAACAGTAATGTACTGTTGCCATGACTACCCCTGATACCCTTCATAAATACTGTAACAAGGAAGTTTAATACAGTATTTTAGTTTAAGGCCAATCAGCACCTTGTGTTGTGAAGTTTAACTGGCTCTCAATGTCTACATTATGGATGAAGCATTACCATCACAGTATCTTTAATATAGTGTATCCCATATGCAAAAAATAAAGTACAGTACAGTACTGTATTTTATTATTCAATTCTATCTTACAAAAATAAATGGCATTACAGTATCTCTAAGGCAAGTTGGAGCTCCGCCATAAGGATGATTTCTTCTCACTCATCAAATGGGTCCTTATGACTAAAGAGAATAAAAAATATAACAAGGCAGCCTGTTTGTTATATCAATAAATTGCATTATAACAAAAACAACAACAACAATATTTGTGCAGAAATCACCCAACCACACCCGGGAGCTACTTTAGCTTCTGATGTTTACATTGGATTACAGTAAATATGTAGGCCTTCATCTCATCTAAGTATGGATTTAGATACGAGGCTATGATTTAGTTTGGCAAGTTGTAGGTTAATGATTCTACCAAATTGTACCATGAAACAGATTCACTCTTTATAATTGTGTAGAACAGTTTGGAGAAATCAGTATCCTTCAGTTTGCTACTATATAATAAAATCCTAACCCCCTTTTAATCTGATCCTATGAGAGCACCAGTATAAAATAATGATGATCAGGCATATAGACTACAGTATAAGAACACAAAAGTTCACTAGAGAAAGCAATGTGAGTCTGTATTATACCTTTGTTGCAGTGTTTCATGATCACAGTATCTTTTAAGGTTATGAGGCACCAACTTGGAACTTGCTTAGTCCATTATCCTACTTTGTTACATACTTTCCCTCCACTTCTGACTAGCACAAATTTTAATTCGGAGATGAGCTTGAATTGAATTTCTGATTACAGAACATGACGATCATTATATTATACCCGAAACTTGTTTTAATGAACCTGTTGGAATTCAAGGATATTTCAAAAAGCTTTGTCTGCTGTTTCACCACAATAGTTGTCATTCAAAATCTCTACCCTTTTCATACTACAGTATGTCTGAAAAATATCAGGCATTTATTGCATTCCCTTGGAACTACAATTTTCATGAGCACTGGGAACCACACGCTATATTATCTATCATTGTAAATGCTTCCTTAAGTACCAGTACGTATCATACTGTAAAATGAATCCCGAGGAAATTATGGTAAATAATTCCCAGGTCATGATTATACTGTACAGTATACCTACAATAGACCAGTGTACTGTATTAGAGTAGTAATGTATACTGTAACTGTTAATTAGATGGATGTTTACCTAGTTGAAACAACTGTTACCATAGCCCTCAATGTTTTACTATTGATGAACTTCATAAATTTTTAAAACTACTAAGCAATTCCATCCCTGAGGCATATCATGAATTTTAGCATAACATTGCAGCCCCTCAAAAAAATCATACTGTACAGTATTTGTGAATGCAACTGGAAAGTCCTTTATTATTATGCAAGATCTAAATAAAAGACAAGAAAATCATCAAAACAATGCAAGTCCACGAATCAAATACCAGTAACAGAAATAGCTACAGAAAAAAGCACAAATTTAACTTGGGTATCTATTTCATAATTTGTTCCTGGAAAACAAGGTGAATGTGTGGGCAAAAATGGTGTCTTTTTGAACCCGTCTTAGTGCTGGGTAATTTATAATACTATAAAATGAATCCTTTGTGAAATTAGTACTTACAACACCCTGTTATGATGTAACTATACAGTAATATGAAACTTTACTGTATTGATGTGAGTACAGAATCACTGTTCAATGACTGATTTCTCAGACAACACAGAATAAATTTTACTGGAGTAGTTTCTTTTAACAGCTCCATATGCATAAAACAAGAATGGTCAGTAGGTTCAGCTCTGCCTACAAAGTGAGATATTACAGTCAATTTTTTTTACTGATACAGTACTTCTATAATGGCCTTGCATTGTTATTCTTAACTGTGTTAATGCCCTACAATAAACTACTGAATTATTTTAAGTACATTATCCAGTAGAAAAACAATTTTACTAATGCTCTCTAATTTTTCCAATTCAAAACAAATTTTTATCAACTATGCTAAGAATGTATTCCATCAGAAGCCTGTACTTAAAAAACAAGGAAAAGAGTTCATCATACAATGTATTGTAACATACAGTACTTTGTAATCATCATTATGGAATATTTTAAATACAATATTTCTGTATAACACACTCAAGCTAGTTAACAGTTAAACTCTTAAAACCTTTTCAACAACCTTACACTATGATGTAAATCATGTCTAGTTATCTTAAACATTTTACCTACAGTATCTATATTTACACAAGTGGTGGGTGGGTGCCTGGACAAGTTTCAGTATCCCATTTCCCACATCAGTCTCAAGGAATGTTTTAAGACTATCCCATCCTTATGGTCCTACTCAGGTAATATTTTTAATACTAAAGATGTAATGCCACTTCATTGGGAGTCAATAAGGCACAGGGAACGATAGATACATCAAGGTAATTCCTGATGTGTGGGTTGTGAGAGACAATCCACATTCTACAGAATGGATGAACTTTGAAGCTATCTTGAATGCCACCTGAAATATCAAACCACGATATTATTATATGGAACAAAAAGACGTTAAAAATGTTTATATTTTCCCTACCAATATATTTAGACTCTAAACTATCACATCACATGCATGTCTTGAGGAAGTTAATAAACAATTACAGTAGATGAGGACTTGGCAGGAAAATCAGCGAAAAATTTAGCCATCATCATCATCAATATCTGGGTCATTTTCCTTTCTTCAAGGGGTTGGGGGCTCCAATGTAGTATGAAAATATGAAACTGTTTTGCAAAGAGGTAATAAAAGAAAGATGAAAAACAAAGACTGGAAGGATAGAGAGTGAAAGCAAAGCAGAAAATGGGGTCTGAAAGAGACATTTTAAGAGTAACATACTGTACTTTTTTTTTTTTTAAATACTGTCTGTACTGCATGATGGCTCTCAAATCTGCTACAGAGCTTTTAAGCATCATGAAGGGAAATATTTCTATTATCATACTCAAAATTTCGGACTTAATAATTCACCTCGTCTATGAGAGGAGTGCTGCGATGGGTGATGACCGGAAACGATTCTTTTCGTCTGCCTCTACGAGTGCTTGAAGTCTCTGCAATTCTACCACCAGTTGGGAGTTTGATGTCTGTAGTACCTCAATCCTTCGCTTGTAATCCATATTTTCTGTACTAAGTTTTTCCACTTTTCTCTCAAGTGCATCCATATAATCCTTTTTTTTCCTTCGTGACTCTTGCGCAGAGATCTGTCAATGGAGTAATTACAGATAACTAAGTACAAAATGTATTTCCATGTGTTTCCTTTTATTCCAATACTGTACTTAAAAAAATTAAAATATGGTAATTATTTTTTCCTTGTGACAACTCACCTTATTTTTTATCTTTCTTCTGATTTTCTTGAGTGACTTTTCCTCTGCCTTAGTAAGAGGGAGACGGGTGGGAATATTGTAACCCTCTGAAAGCAGTGTTCTCTTCTCTTCCTCAGTTAAGTTGATTGCCCCAGTCGCACCCTTCTGCAACAGTGAAAGCATTATTTAGTCTAAATCTTGCAATAATTACATGTTTTTACTTCTAAGATATGAGACTTAAATCAGCTTGGGAATCATGTACCCAACTTTGAGAACATTTGGCATAAACCATGATGCATAACAGCACAATTGTTTTTCCCCTTTACACTCAGTGGCTCATAATTCCAACCTGAATACAGTAATATCAACTCATTACTCAAGTACTAAATCTTCACTTAAGGATTTAAAAATATCATTAATTGCAAATCCATCACCGCATCCCTTGGTGAGCTCAATAAGCTTAGCTCTGAGAATCACACTGAGTTGCCATGCATAAAAATAATTAAAACACAATATCACAACACAATCTCTAATTGAATTCAATCACTAATTACACGATGCTCTCTCGAAAAATCAGCCCAATTATTGATTGTATAGTTTATGTGACAACATACTATATTCCCATGGCAGTGATTAGGCAACAACACAAAGCCATAACATATTGGTTCAAGGATCATACCGGTTGGGATGAGATTAGTGGAGTGTTGATTGGGTTACGTGTGGAGACCATGACCCGCGTAGCTGACTTTCGTGGGTTACAGAATTGTGGAGTGAGAGTTTCATATAGGGGTGGAGTGCGTGTAGGTGACTGACTCCCACACTCACTATCACTACTGGAGCATGAAGGAGGTGTTGGTGGTAAATAGAAACCTGTACAGGGAATAAGGAGATCAATCAGTTGGGCACTGTTATTGAGAAAGCAGCCTTAAATCATCCTTACCTACTGTAGGTGATCAGTAGATTGTGAATAAATGACAGCTCACACACAGTGACATCTCACAGCAAGTGTGATTCACTGAGAAAGTATATGCAAATAAAAATGAATTAAACTGAAAACTGCCTTTAAGTTTGTAACATAGACATGAGATATTCCTCCAAAATGCATTGTGTAACTAATTTTAATTCTTTAAAATATCTATCAAAGTTTATGAAAGTTGGTACATATATATAATGCTCGAAAAAAAAAGTTATACAAGAGTAGATTATGTAAAATATTTCACACTAGAGAAAATAAACACATACCAGCATCTGATGAAGCAATGGAGCAGCTGACTGAAGAGGTTGAGGATGTAGAGGAGGTGGATGGAAGCCTAAGAGAGAGGGAGGAGAGACCCAATCTGGATGATGTGGAGTGAACCACACCAGATCCACTTCTCTGAGTCACCACCACTGCACTAGGTCTCACTAGGCCCATACTAGTCTGTAATGTAAAGGGAAATTCCAAGTTGTAAAGCATTCTCAAGGTATACCGTAATGCATATTTTTAGGGTAATGTAACTAAATGAGTCACTACAATAACAGAATGAGAGAGAGAGCAAAATATGAGGAGGGAGCATGTATGTTATCCTCATAATAACAATGGCTGCAGGTGTTGTGAACAATAATGATAGTAAATCCCACACTGGCAGATGAAAGGTATATTTAGAAGCATTTCATTGACTACTATCACGCTCCCCAGCACACTGCGACCAGAATGTACCAGGGGTCTGTGGGGCAGGAGGCCATTCTGCCCCGGGAGAACATCAACAACAACAACCCTCCCCAGCACAAAAAGAGACAGAGTGGTATATATTATAGCTGAGGAGCGTGAGATAAGACTGAAACAAAAATTAACTATACAGTATATTCGTCTGCCACTGTAGGTTTTACTTTTAAACCAACACCTTAAGATGCATACACCAAATTACATTACCTTATCTGATCTGAAAAATTGAGGCAACATAACTTTCAGATCATCCCTTTCTCAAAAACTATTAGACTGCAAGGCGATCATTGAATCAGACAACTAAGAGTTCATAAAGGGAAAAATATGAAGTTCCGGTAGGCCAAACATGACAACAGAAACCACAGTACTGTACATGTAAATCACTGTGTCACAGAGGTTTATTTTACAATGTAATTGATTAAACACCTCTAGAAAAGTTTTTTACTGTTACTGTACAGTACTTCTTCGAGTTGAATTTTCCATTCCTTTCACTCACTGCCAGGAGCTCACAATGCTAACTGTTGCAAAATGAAACTAACCACGCAGGTAGGTGAGGTAGTATTGGTCAGGAGAGATCATAATAATTAGTATACGTACATACATTAATGTACACCTGTGGATGATTATCACGAGTATTCATTCTTATTTATAATTTTCTACAGTATTGAGTTTTAACCCTCTCTCTTACCATCTCATGGATGTCTCCAGTACATAAATATAGTTGTAGCAATTTTCTGTACCCCTTACTTTGCAAAGAACTATTTTAAGGCTTGAAGGCACCGCACATACACACACTAACATGTGTTCTGGTACCCATAATTTCATCCAACTCCAAGTGTGTTGGATAGGCTGCACACCTGCTCATACCTGAACTGACTCAAGTGTTTTTGGAAGAGAAAATGGTGAAGGATGAGTAATGGAAAGGATTGGGATTGAAAAATAGAGTAAAAAGTAAAGTGGGAAATTAAGACAATTACAGACAGGAAAATCATATGTACTCTGTTCTTTTCTGATACTGTATTACTGTATGAACAAAAAGGTCCTGAAATGCAGAGTAAATCAACACACTAATGTAACATGTCATTATCTACAGTATACTGTATCTTTGGTGCCCCTGTAGGGAGGTATTGCCTGCAACAACATGGGCAAGACTTAAGGGGATGATATTCTCTTAATGGTAAATTGGAAGGTCTATGATTCCTCCAAAGTATGCCAAGAAACAGACACCCTATTATAGTACCATTAAGGGTGTCTGTTTCGTGGAATAGTTTGAAGGAATCGTTAGCCTTCCAAATAACCAACAAGAAAATCTCCCCTTAACACCGCTGCAAACCCCCCACCCCTCCATCGTCCAATGAACATGAGCACTTATGTTAGAAAAAATAGAAACCCATGCCGTGTTGTTGTTGTTGAAGTTCCTCAAGCTGTTTGGCCGAGCAGCCCCGTGCTCCTGAGGAAGGCCATAGCCAGTGTCAGGCTTTCCCAAAGTGCCCTCAGAGAGTTTATGTTGTGTTGTTGGCGAGTGTGGTTGTGTTTAATTGAATGGGGTGCCGTATTGCATCCCGGACAGGCATCTACAATGGCTCCATCCAGCTCCTTCTGAGATTCTTCTGATATGTGTGGTGTGAAGGTTGTTATCCAATAAGTTTTTGGTGATTATATGGTAAGCTCAGTGACTATCGGTCCTGTGGATGACTCTCGAGTATTTAACTGGTGCCCAAGTAAAACTCAACCAATCAAGATTTCGTTTGATATCTATTGGAAACCCAGTGATTGTGGATACAGAGTTTAATTGGATTTGAATGTATATTCTTTCAGAGCTTTGTTACACACACACACATTGTTAATATTCATTGGTTACTTCTATTTAGTGATATAGTGATATGAGATACTACAGTAGTTTAATTGGATTTGATCGTACATAGTACTGTACATATTTTCAGAGCTTTATCTCACATGTAACATGCATTGCTAACATTCAGTGCTTACTTCTATTCAGTGATACGAGATACAACAGCAGGATTTAATGGAAACAGTATTCTTTGGGGCAATATGGGTCGCGTGTGGTATAATAGAAATGTCTTGTATTTGCCTCAAATTCCCTGAGTTACGAGTTTATAGGGAAAAGATCCAAAATACATTTACACCGGCGTAACTCAGGTCATAGATACTCCTTCCGATTTACACTGCTGCTGGTATCCACAAAAGCAATTTACGCCTCACTGAAGACGTTACAGGAGCAAATGAAGACGTACAGTTACTCTAACACCTGCCATGCTCCAGAGGTGGTCTAAATCCATTGACCCTGACGTACAGCTTAAAATTAGTTCCGGGTTATGTAGGTAAATTAAGGTATTAATTATACGCCTTTCTTTTGATTAAAATTTTCAGTATTAATGACGAAAAGAAAAGCTTTAATTTGGTTATCTCTATAGATATAAAAGTATATTGTGTAAGATTTTAAGCCCGTTACCCCGTTAAAAATAATTAGGCGGGAAAAGAGTTTGACGACGACCATAATATCCACTAGTGTCCCAGTCCACTGCTGCTTCTTGTTTACCGTATTACCGACATTATACGTGTGTCATCTTGCAATTAAGAGAGAAAGACTTTGGAGATAGTGTTGATCTACTTTCTGGAAGTGATTATGAACTGATAAGGTTCGAAGTACAAAATTCCTCGACTCTTGGTAATGGTAAGTACAGAAACGTTGATTTGTTTGCATATGTATACCTAAATTTGGTCACTTATTGGTCCTATAACCAAAACGAACAATAATATTAAATGTGATTGTGAGACAATTGTCATATTATTATATTTCTTAAGGGGCTTTGGAAAGAAATACCAACTCTCTCGGCGAAAAGGGAACAAATAATTTGTAGAGAAATATATATCATCAATAAGTAAAATATTGCACGTCCTGTATCTTATGCATTTTGTTTTATTATGGAATCTGCATGTCGTAGCCGTCGTTAACATTATTCATAAGAACAATCATGATTGTAGAATTATGATGCAAGTTATTTATCAGTTTCGATTTTTATTGACAAGAGTCAAATTCTGCCTTGTAATTTGTCGATGCATTTGGAAAGCAAACTGTGATTGGCTGACCGACTTCATGACGTAACACCACCCCATATCTAGATGTCACACCACTCTCCATATTCAGACTTAAATTAACGTTGTGGATAGAGGGACCTAGGATAGAGGTGTAAATGTTGTAGTAGCGAAACGTAATTTACACCCGGCACAAGTTACGACACCTTTGTGGATGTGGTCCCAGGAGTTTATATAGGAACTACCTCGTAATCACTCATCCTTGCTTTTGCTTACCTTGAGGGATGGGACAGTAAGGAGTGTCCCTGGAGACAGGCTGCTGCTGACATCACAACTGTCATCATCATCTGGTGAGCCTGGCTGTGATAGGATTGGTGACATAGGTGGAGGGCTCATACTCTTTCGAAATATGTTGGTAGTTGTGGTAGCTGTGGTTGGGGATGTGGTGGTGAGGGTTGCCACATCACTGGGCTCTCTGACTATGATGGTTGTGGTAGTGGGCTTTGTAGTTGTTGTGGTGGTGGGGGTGGTAGAGTTGGTTGTGGTAGTGGTGCTGGGGCTGGTGTTGGTGCTGGCCAGTGTGGAGACGGTGGAGTTGACACCTTCAGCCTCGGAGATTGGGATGGCAGGAAAACACTCACTCTCAAGATCTGAAATGTAGATAACGAAACGTCTTTAGCATGAACATGAAAAGAAGTAGAAAATGTATGTGTGTCCGTATGTGGCTGTGGCAGATTTTATAATTATTGTAGGCTACTATCATCAATTTTCCACACTGCTTGTATTTTTTTTTATTGGCACTGTGCAGCAAATACGAATGTGATGTAATTACCGAGATGTGTGGCTCCACGTTTTTTTTTTTTTTTTATTTTTTTATAGATCTTTCGACACTGGACATAGGCTTCATCAAGCCCGTTACCGTGGCCCAGGTCAACTGCTACTCACACACACACACACGTCACGACTTTCGAACTGGTACCCAGCCACAGAGGGAGGGAAGTGAGGGTAATTCCCAAATACTGCAGCTGTTATGGTACCAGCGAGGGTGTTTTACGACGTTCGGTGGCCTTATAGTTAGTGCCTCAAACTCAAATCGGAAGAGTAAATATTCTCAGGCCCTCACCTGAGAGGATCGATCTCCCGACCTCCAGGTTACGAGTCCAGCCTGGCCACTCGGCCACCTCCCCTACCAATATTGGATGCATCTTAGCCATAGTTGATGCGTATCTTCATTACCCTTGGCGATTGCAAACAATAGTGCAAGTACCAGGAGTTTAATCAATACATTCACATTAACAATACATTAACACAGGGAAACATGGACCCGAGTAAACTTATCCAGATACTGATCTATCTCATTTGGATGCAAGTATCTCACATTATGCCAAGGGGGAGAGATGGAAGGCAGACCTCAGTAAGTGTGATGGTGAAGTGTTTGTAGGGCCCCTGGGTGTGTACGGTGGTTGACAGGTGGTCATGTAACCTCCTAGCTACCACCTCTACTAACACGGGAACCCCAGAGGCGTAGCTAGAGGAAGGTGGAAGGCTAAGGGAGGGGGTCAAGTGCTCTTCCATCACGGAGTTATGAGTAGGCTATGGCGTAGCGTAACGGCAAGTAGCCTAGTTAACTCATTTGTTTCCTTCACACAATCCAAACATTATTACGGTACAGTATAGTTAATTATAATTCATTCGTGGATGTGCTTGGGTGCATGATAATTGGCAGCTTGCGTTTGTAAGTTTATAAGGGTAATTCTCTACCTGGGCATAAGCTGCAAATTACCGACTACCTAATTCGGGTATTTTACAGAATAAAATAAGATTATCTGAAGACTAGTTAAGTAATATTTTACAAAATATTCCTGTAAATGTGTGCGTGTGTTCTCTTTCAAGGTTCCTCACCTCTCACTATTTACTCTAGCTCCCAACACTTGTCCAACGCACATCTTACTCTACATTAATTTCTTCCCTCAATGCCTTTACGGCTTTATCACTCTTTCTTGTCATAACACATTTTATCTTCCTCAACTTCTCAATATCTTTACTTAGTTCTCTTCTTAGCATCATCTTGTCTCCTCCTCATACTATATATAAATCAGTCAATTCGCTCTTCTCATTTTTTCTCAGCATCATTACATAACCTTCCATCCTATCTTGCTCTTCATCTCTCTTCTCGGCATCCTCACGTCACATCTCTTCACATTCACACCTCAACCCCCTACGGCGACTCTCAAACAGAGGCGGGTGGGTTCCAATAACAGGCGAGAGGTGTGAGATCATTTGCGTAATCACAAGACTTCGGAAACCTAGACACAGATGACTGCCTGCCAGCTATTCGTGTCTATCCCACCCTGCCTCCTACTTACAATTTTTCTCGTCTTCATTACAATTCTCTCTCTCTCTCTCTCTCCAGGGTGGTTCAAAAATCTACCGACAAACTTTGTGAGTTAATGCTTGAACAGATTGTAAGTAATAATGTAAATAAAAAAACGCACTTAAAAATTACAAGATTTGTTAAGCTTCTAACAGAAAGCACTGAAATCTATAACTTGTACATATTGTGTAACTTGAAACAAGAATTTGATGTTGTTAATAACTGCCATTGAAAAGTAAATATTAAATTCAACATAGCAATTTCTTGTTTATTCTCAACTCAACTCGATGCTATGAAAATATAAAACAGAGGCTGTGATGTAGTCAACTCCTTAGCCAAACGTCCGAACACTTAATAATATCACAATTACGGGATTCGAATTGATCCCTAGGCATTGGACTACTCCCAAGGCTTCCAGGTTTGAAGTGTTCTGTCTATCGGCAATAATATGATAGGAATAGATTTGGCTGAGTAAGCTATTTAACTGCAATATTTTATTTCTTTTTAACTATATAGAGTTTAGGGAAAAAATCATACAGGAAATATGTTCAATTTCATGTCGAGAATTCACCCAGTAATTTTCTCGGTATATATATATATACAAGAGGATGTTAATGATAAGAGGGGTATGAAGAAGGTAAAGAGGGAATGGGGATGGGGTTAGCGTGGAGGTTATAGGAGAGGAAAGAAGAATGGAAGGGACAGAGGACAGGCTATGGATGGGGCTAGGAGGGAGAAAGTATATAGAAAGATAGGTATATAGATAGGTAAATAGATACATAGATTTATATATGTATACATTCATACACACAGAGAGAGGAGGGGGGGGGGGACGGATGCAGTGAGGGAGGGAGAGACACGAGGGACTGGTTTGAGGGAGGGAGGGAGGGATCGAAGGAGGGTAAGGGTGGTGCTGGAGACGTCGCCGGTTGGTAAGGAAGGACCTCGGGTGGGTGGGTACTGGATGCCCTGGGGTACGGCCTCTGTGGGACATTTACCCGGGGCAACAAATACTAGATATCTAACCACACATCAGGCAGGAGGGGGCAGCCAGGCACATGAAGAGAGGGGATAGGGGTAGTGGTAGGAGAGAGGCTGATAGGTAGATAAGAGGTAGGTAAGGAAATGAAGGGAGGGGTAGGTAGGTAGATAAGAGGTTGGTACGTAAGCAGATGAGAGAGGGGGGAGGGGGACCAGGGAGAGGGGCAAGTAGGTAGATAAGAGGTAAGTAGGGAAATGAAGAGATGGGTAGGTAGGTAGATAAGAGGTAGGTACGTAGGTAGTATGTAGGTAGATGAAGAGAGAGGGGAGGGGGGGTCAGGGAAAGGGTTCGGTAGGTAGATAAAAGGTAGGTAAGTAGACAAGAGATGGACGATGGATAAGAGTTAGGGTAGGTAGGTAGGTAGGTAGGTAGTGAGTAAGTAAGGAGGTAGTGGAAGGTAAGGTGAGAAAGGGGTAAGTAGACAGGGAGATTGGTTTTATTGTGGACAGGTAGGCAGGTAGACAGACAGATAGCCAAGAGTGGGTGAATCATGAAGAGATGGGGACAGGTAGTAGTTTGTATAGGTATAGGATAGGTAGGTGTGAGGATTAGTTAGGTAGGTAGGTAGCAAGGAGACAGATAGACAGCGGGAATGAAGGGATAGAGACAGAAGAGAGGGGGAAGATGGAGGTAGAACAGAAAGGGAGCAGGAGGTGAGCAGCACCAAACATTTATATAAAAATAATATTATATTCTATCACCAACATCATATTCACATCAATCCACTTTGCCTTCCCCACTAACCCCTTGATTTAAAGATGTAGTCACGAAGGTATACTGATATAAACATAGGAAAAATCTATAGGAAGAGAGGCAGGTAAAATGGGAAGCGAATAAGAGATAAATAGATACTGCAGTTCTCTATAGGTCAGGGGAAGCTATGGGGTTTGTTTAGCATGGGAGGTAAAGAAGGCAAGGGTAAGGGTGTGATAAAGGTATGAGTGTGTGACAAGGGTAAGGGTGTGTGACAAGGGTAAGGGTGTGTAACAAGGTTATTGGTGTGTAAGGGTAAGGGGGTGTGATAAAAAGTAAGGGTGTGTGATAAAGCTAAGGGTGTGTTACAAGGGTAAGGGTCTGTGGCAAGGGTAAGGCGTGGAAAGGGTAAGGATATGTGTTAAAAGGTTAAGGCCTCCTATTTTACCGTAGAAGGCCTTAATGCGGCAGGGTGCATGAGGTGAAAGGCCCATGTGTTGTTATTGTTGTTGTTGTTGTTGTAGTAGAGATCGTGCATGGTGAGGGTGGGATAAGAGGGGTGAGGTGAGGCGGGCGAATCAAAGGAATAGACGAGTTGTAATATTTATGACTAAGTATATTACACACACACACACACACACACACACACACACACACTCACTCTCTCTCTCTCTCTCTCTCTCTCTCTCTCTCTCTCTCTCTCTCTCTCTCTCTCTCATGACCAATTAGTCACACAAACACACACATAAACATGTACGCGCCCAAGATTACACACACACACACACCATGGCGTTATAAGTGATCCACCAGGCATGTTAGTCTCTCTCTCCCGGAGAAAGAGAACACTAGGAGGAGAAAGAAAAGAAAATTTTGGACCAGAGAGAGTGACA
Organism: Petrolisthes cinctipes; assembly: GCA_033782935.1. Lineage (NCBI taxonomy): Eukaryota > Metazoa > Arthropoda > Malacostraca > Decapoda > Porcellanidae > Petrolisthes > Petrolisthes cinctipes. The sequence continues at coordinate 131,761 of JAWQEG010001174.1, forward strand.
GGAGGAGGAGGAGGAAAGAAAGAGGAGGAGGAGGAGGAGGAAAGAAAGAAAGAAAGAGGAGGAGGAGGAAAGAAAGAAGAAATGGAAAGAAGCTGGGAGAGTCACCACGTACCAGGCACTGTGACCTGTACAACAAGCAACTAGAACAACAACAACAACAATATCTATTATATACAACAGCAATAACAACAACAACAACAACAACAACAATAACTAACTGGAGACAACTGTTGCTCCACCGTGTACCAGGCACCAGCCATGCAGTACAATCATTATAAAAAAAAAAAACACCACTAAATGAATTTTACAATGTATCGACCGGAACCCATTTATTGCTAATGTGTATTAATTTTCTCGCTATTTGCATACTTGTTTTATGGTACATGTCGACAGGTAAGAAGAGTTACGAGATACTGTACACAAGATGAGTACAATGGCTCCGTTAAAAAGTCACTAAAAGAGTCATGGTAATAATATGGCCCTTAATTTTATTGTCCTGTACATGACCCTATAATCCACGTCATTTAAATATAACAAAGTATAATGAATAAAAACAAGTATGTATACAGTTTTAACACTCGTCTGCATTAAGCCTACAGACTGAACTTAAAGGAGTTATCTCATTTATATTTTGGGCGACTATAGGAGGGATACACATTGCCCCTGTATCTTGGCAATAATTGTATGAGTAATCAGAAGCCCTTTCATTAACCCACAACAGACGATCTCCTTCATTTGAGGGTTTACTAACAATAGAGACGTTAAGGACCCTGTGATCGTGTATGAAAATTGAAGGCTTCTACTGATTCCTCCTGACTATGCCACGAAACAATCTCCTTCCATATAGGTGGTGTTTCGTGGTAATATTTCAAGGACTCATTTATCTCCAATTTTCTGACTACATCACAGGGTCCCTTAAGCAGTTTTATTTGGCTTACTTTTTGGTGGCTTCCCAGGCAATCATGAGGGTTTAGGCACGTATCCATTATTTAGAGAGAGGAACAGGAAGTGTGGAGATAAGTCCGATGAGGAGACGGGACGGAAAGGGGAGATAAGAATGATATGGAAAAGGTGGAGGAAAGGGATAAAAGATGTAAGAAAGGGAAGGCGGAGAAAGATGAGGTTAAAATGGAGTGGAAATAAACCGAGGACAGAAATGAGGAAAAAGAAGGAAGAGGGATAGGGACGAAGGAGAAGAGAAAGTAAGAGGTTATAAGAGTGAATGGGAAAAGGTACAGGAAGGACAGAAGGAAAGAGAGGAGAGGAAAGATTGAAAGATGGGGGCAATGATCAATCAGTAGAGAGAGAGAGAGAGAGAGAGAGAGAGAGAGAGAGAGAGAGAGAGAGAGAGAGTCACTGGCCAAGGGTATGAAGGCTAAGAGTGACCTAAGGACATGGAGAATAATCACCTACCCTTGTCTTCTTGTCCACTCTTCCCCTACTACTCTAACCTCTGCCATCCCCCCCTCCCCTCTTCCCCTACCACTCTATCCTCTGCCATCCCCCCTACTCTCTCCCTAACCCCCACTACCCCATCGGAGTTCCTCCTTTTCTCCCCCCAACTCCTACTCCTTCATAAATTTTTTCATCTACTTATATATACACCTATTCTTCATCTGTTTCTTCCATCCCTCTTCTTCTTCATCTTCCTTCTTCCCACCTCCTACTTCATGTATATTTCTTCATCTACTCATATATACAAGTATTTTACATCTGCTCCTTCCATCCCTCCTCTTCTTCATCTTCCTTCTTCATCTTCATTCATCCCCTAGAGATGTCTGTGATATATTTATGATACAAGATAATAGGGGTCTTCATGCCTCCCAACTCATAATGTTTTCGTCTCAGCTCTAATTATTTACTGACCACCTGGCATCCCTAACGCTAAAATAGATCAAGGAATGCATTAACAGCAAGGCAGCTATATATTATAGAATGATAGTAGTTTAAGCGGGACATACACTTTTGGTACATTGGAGGGCCTCGATTCCTCCAAAATATTGTCAGGAAACAGGACCACATGAAAAAAAATAATGGTGGCCTGTTGTTGCTTGGAATACTGCGTAGGAATAAGTTGCTCCAGATTTGCCAACACTGTACTGCCCCCTTAATATTCGACCAACAAAATATTGAAATTATGAGAAATTCCATGCAAAAGGCTCAAGTATACAGCAAACTCGAGTGTGTGATAATTTCTAAAAGTAAAGCTGACCTGGCAAAGAATATGAACACTCTGTTAATCAGGAGAAGTAAGAAGATATATAACTAGGAGTGTATATCTGAAGACATAACATTTACACAATGATATTATAAATAAGACGTGAGTTGTCGGTGACCAAGAGAAATATTTTGACAGAACTACGAATGTCGAAACTTTGCTAGGCCGAATAGTGTAAATTTTACAGTTTTGTTAATGTTTTTCAAGACCATTTCAATCAGGTGGTAGCGCAAGTTTTGGCAAGCTTCTGAAATTTTGCAATGCTTGGCCAGGCGTGGATGCGAATTCCTGTTTTGACTTGAGCAATGTGTCGGGGTATTGCAAATTATTTTATGGGGGTAGGCTAATCAGTGTTGGTATCTCTGGAGCAACTGATTCCTCCAAACTCTTCCTAGCAATAGGCCATTACTTTTGTTAAATGGTCCTGCTTCTTGACATACCCGGTACTTTGGTGGAACCAAGGCACTTTAATGTGCCAACAGTGTATTACCTCCTAAATGTTGCAACATTATGCAGATATGAGGTGATAATATTGTAGTTTTACGATCAAGTTGATATGCAAGAGGTAGTTGTTGTTGTTGAAGTTCCTCAAGCTGTCTGACCGAGCAGCCCCGTGCAAGAGGTAGTTAAAGGAGATAATAATTTTAAGTTATGTGTGGTTAGAGTTACTTTAGAACACAGGTGAAAGTAATAATAATAACATATATAGTGAATGCTGTGCAGATGACGAACGAGCGAAATTTTAGAGGCTTACAAAACGAAGCTGGCCATATCCTATAGGTTATGGCCAGCTTCGTTTTGTAAGAATGAGGAGCAGAAGCTAGGTATACCTAGCTTCTGCTCCTCATTCTGTTCCAATACTCTTCATTTTCCTTCTCCCTCCTCCTCCTCGTCCTCCTCCTCACCCCCCATAGACACGTAACGCCCCGAGATACATTAATTATCCCATATAGACTATGTGAAGGGGCGTGGGGGGGGGGGGTGCAAGGGGTCAGAGTAAGGGCTGGGGTAAGGGGGCAGAATAAGGGGTGGGTCAGCACTTTGTGAAGAGGCGGGGCGGGGACGAGGGCAATGGGACAGAGTAAGGGGTGGGACAAAGAGGGTGGGTCAGCACTATAGGTAAATAATGATGAAGGTGGGTTAAGTGGAATTCTAAGTGGAGCTGGACGCTATGGAGAGGAGCAAAAGAGAAGCAGTAAGAGAGAAGGAGAAGAGAAGCCGTAATGTACAGTTGGCAAAGATAAAATGAGATGAATATTGTAAGATTTCATATGGAAGCAAAGCAATGCCGGGTCTAAGTAACAGCAGTCCTTGTTATCAATAAATTTTTACGGTCAAATCTTTACTCAACGTTAAAACTGAGCTTTATTTCTGTTAATATATAGGATAGGCAGTTCTTCTGGGTGACGATTTGCCTGACATAATACTGTTTCCAAAAGTTCATAGAAAGATAAAACTTACGCCCAGCTTAGGAGTCATCAGATAATTTAAAGGGAGAGTATAGTGATGCAATGTGATAAATATGAAGCAACTGATTCCCTCAAGCAATTCAAACAACAGGCCTCCATTATTTTTGTTCATATGGTCCTGTTTCCTGGCATACTTAGTAGGCATCGAGGAGTTCTAATATCCAAGAGTATATTTCCCCTTTGGGAAAGCTGATTTAGGATGGGTATACATTTAAAGATTGATTTAGAGTACAGGAATACATTTAAAAACAGACTAGAGAGAGTTAAAGACAGATTTAAGAATTTTCATGTAAGATCTTTTGCCAATACTTTACACACACACACACACACACACACACACACACACACACACACACACACACAGAGAGAGAGAGAGAGAGAGAGAGAGAGAGAGAGAGAGAGAGAGAGAGAGAGAGAGAGAGAGAGAGAGAGAAGGCGACCTCATTAATTAGCACCATTATTATACAAACCGAGGCCCACTACCGACCACGACGCTAATAACACCCACAACACAACACAACACAACACTTACAACACCAACCAGGGACCCATCACTATACTAATGAACCTCGGAATACAGACACAGGGACATTCAACACCTACAACACCATACCAGAGCATCCTACCTACCACAACACACCAGATAAAATACTTAATTACAGCATATATACCACACACAATACACCATCATAACATACCACCAAAACACCCACACTACAACACAACAACACACACACAACACACCATAACCACCAACAATACAACACACCAACACAACACCCACACCACCAAATTACCACCACCAGCACAACACCCACACCACAACACAACACAAACAACACACCACAACCCCAAACCGCCACTACCAACACAATACAACACACAAACAACACACCACAACCCCAAATCACCACCACCAACATAACAAAACAACACACCACACAATCCCAAATCACCACCACCAACGCACCACAACACAACACCATCATCAACCAAAGACTCATCACGACTAATGAACCTCGAAGCAAAGACAATGGAACGTTCAAGTATTTTAATGCAAGTAAATATTAATTGAAAATAAAACACGTTCAATCCTTCAAATGAAATAAATGTAAATAAAACACGTTCAAGTCTACAAATGTAAATACAGTAATTTAAATATTCCACGTTCAAGCCTAATAATTGATATATGCAAATAATAAATTTTTAAGCCTACTAATGTTAATAAATGTAAAATTAACCACGTTCAAGCCTAATGGAAAAAATTTATATAAAGCACGTTCAGGCTTACTAATGGAAATATGTTAATAAAAGATGTTGACGCCTATTAATGGAGATATGTAAATAAAGAACCTTCAGGCCTCTACAGATGGAACAAATGTAAATAACAGATGCTACTCTTCCATTTTCAGAGAACATTTCTGTACAAGTTTTTTCTTTCTTAGGATTACCTGGTACAATATGAAAATAATAATAATAATAATAAAAATAATAATCACTGAACAAATGAAGGCCAATCATGTAAAGACTGTTTCTCATAAACTATTGACCTCTGAATATAAAATAGATGCTGTTCACGTTAAAATTTCTGAATATAACTAATCTTGCCTTTGGTTTTCCTTCCCTCGTATGTGTACTTTCGTGGAAGGAATGTCGTACACTTATCGGGCCCCGCCATCTAAACATGTCCTTTAACGCCACATAAATCATCCTACATACACACACACACACACACACACACACACATCAGGCGTCATAACGGCAGCATTGTAATATTTCACGGCCGGGAACAAAATTACGAACCCAGAATATATGATTAAGCGAAACCTAAGACCTCATTTCGAGATATTTTATGGGCTCCCGAGGCTCACTTCTTCACTTTTCCTCTTGCGGCCTCAACCGAAAGCGAAGACCCCAGAAGCCCCAGAGACGGAATTATTAGTTAACCACTTTTCCTCTTCACTCTTCCTGAACTCTTATTTTCAGGCCAGAGCGTTGACCCCAATAAAAGAGACATGGAGGAGGGGGGGGGGGGAGAGAAGGAAAAGTGTGAAGGAAGGTAGACAGAATGACATGGAAAAGAGGAGAAAGAGAAAGAAGAAAGAGATGTTGGACGCGATACATGGAAAAGAAAAGGAAGAGAAGGAAGAGAGTGAAGATGGCCAGTGTAAGGTAAAGAAAAAGGGAGAATTGGAAGAGAAAGAAGGAGGACAATAAATAGAGAGAAGAAAGAATGACGGAAAAGGGGAAGCTGGACAGGACATCGAAGTTACTTGAAGGAACATCGAAGAAAGAGGAGGCAGATGGAGCGAGGGTACTAGAAAATGGCGTACTGTACTTCGACTCGGAATTCCTGTAATGGAGTTGGCTGATGGTGAGAGGCTGCAAGAGTAAAGCATGAAGTTGAGTGAATAAGTAAGTAAGTAAACCTGGAGGAAAGAAATTATAACAAGATGAACTGTAGAAAGTACCAAGTAATCAGGGAAGAAGAATGGCAAAAAGGAATAATTGAAGTCTGAAAACAGGAAGAGACACGAGAAGGAAAGACCCCTGGAATTGTGAGGTTGTTCAACTGGAAGCCACGAAGAGTGAAGTGTGGGGGGGGGGGGGTAGGAGGGGGGCAAGAGGGGGTGGGGAGGAGGGGGGTAAGAGGGGGTGGGGAGGAGGGGGGCAAGAGGGGGTGGGGAGGAGGGGGGTAAGAGGGGGATGGGGGAGGAGGGGGCCAAGAGGGGGTATACCGAGGTCAACATCAAAAGGTGAGGGACCCTGAGACCTTGGCTAACTCCTCCCAACCTTCTTCCTCCTCTTCGTAAGACCCACCCATCCATACCCCTCCTGTTGCCCCCCACCCCGGCCACTGACCCTCTCCAAGGATGCAGGGCCCTAGGGAGGGAGATATGACCCTGGGAGAGAGAAACCATTAGAGGAACAAATATATAGGGATCAGCCTCCGGGGAAATCCTAATCAATCCAACAAAACACATTACATAACCTTCGACTCTAAAAAACAAGAGGTAGTAAAATCAGTGAATTCCAAAAGACTAAGGGTGGTACTATTAAACCATACTTCTTCGAGGAAAAAGGTTCTTCGTCAGTCAATTCGTATTGCAAAATAATAGGAATTGAGCAACGAAGAGAATTAACTTTTTCTCGAAGAGGTTTAATAATACCATCCTAAAGCGATCAGAGAAGATACACTGGATATAGTCAGAAAAATTTTGGAGGAAGAATTAAACGTTAAATAAAACGCAAAAAGTTCCCAATATTATATCCATGTAAGTAGCAAAAGTACCGATGGAATATAAAGGAAAATGTCTAAAAAATCCCTGATAATCCCAACAACAGAAAGAAATGACTAAAAAATCCCTGAAAATCGTGGCAACAGAGGCACTTGTATATGTGTTTTCCTCCATCACCTTCATCAGAATATCAAGACAAGTCAGTGCCAAGTCACCAAAACACGAAGGAGAGCCCCGGGGACCACAACACACATACACACACTTCACACCTCACCCCACCACCACCCCGCCCAACACACACTGCATATCACCCGCCAGCTCAGACAAAATGGCGGAGAGATAATGCTCGGTCGGCGTGGTTAAAGGAAAAGAAGGGTAAAGATCATCTATTGAAGCTCTGTTGATTAACATATCTTCACAAAGAATATGGTAGATATTCTCTTTTGGAATCCGTTGAAATAAATGAGGTAAATACGGTATGTACAAAGAGATGAAACAGAATAAGGATCTATGAAAGAGGGAGAGGAAAAGAGGGGAGGGTGGCGCATGGAACCGACCACGAGGGTAATACACTCTCGCCCCCCTTCCTTCCTTCATCGGCGCCATTTTGTCCCCCATCTCTTGTCTTGCAACCATGACCGCTCCTCCTCCCTCCTTCCTTTCTTCCTTCCCTACCTCCTTCCCTCCATGTCCGGCATTCGCTTCTTGTCAAATCAGTCTTGTGTTGTTTATTTATTTATATATCTATCCATCTGTTTATTATTATTATTATTATTATTATTATTATTGAGGAAGGAGAGGGCTAACAGCAAGAAGCCAGCCCTCTCAATGTCCTCACCTATGAAATAATAAAAATGAGAGTGTTCCAAATCTTTCATGTTCCATTTCGTTCGTGGACACATTGCGTTCGTGTAATTGTTTACTATACAGGTAATTATAATACAAGTAAAATTTTGCATTATGACTGTGGATATCATCGAATTTGTAATGAAGTAACATTAAATTCGTCGCGTGATCAGTCTCTCTAAACAAATTATCCTTTTGAGTGTAAATTTCTATTGTCTTAATTTTTCTTTTTACTAATAGCATTCTCCCTTTACCTTCTTTAACATGAAGATTATTATACTATATATATTTATAATTTTTTGGCTAATGTTCGGTGATTCTGTTTCCCTCATCCTTAAGTGGAGGGCTTTTGATTCCTCCAAACTATGCCAGAAATCAGATCACCTCATGCAGTGTTATTAATCTGTTTCGTGACATAGTTTGGAGGAATCAGAAGCCCTCCACTCCACCAATAAGAGGTTTTCTCTGTGTGTAGTTGACTCTTTTTCTTTCTGTGTTAATTCCACGTTCTTAACTTCCTTGCCTAACCACTAAATCCCTTCAATTCTCATAACATTCTTAGGTTCTTTTTCCTTTATTCCCTCATCGATAACGTGTTACACTTTTCTGTGATCACTGTTTCACCTTCTTCCTTCCTCCAAGTGTCCCCTAGCTCGTTATCCCTTCTTTCAGTACTCACACACATCCACTGTAAATATTATACAGCCCACTTCCTGTCTGTTCCACTAGTACACACATGTGAACCCAAGTGTCTTTACAGCCTAATTAGCATACCTGGTGAGGTACTGAAGACGTACTTGAGGCCAGGTGAACTTAGCAGGTGAGCTTAACAGGTGGGAAAGAAGAGGCTGGGAAAGTTGGTGCATGGGCGATAGATTAAAGGGGTAATATACTCTTGGTACATTGGAGTGTCTTGATTCCTCTAAATATAATGTGTCCTGTTGCTTGGAATAGTTTGGTGGAATGAATTTTGACAGATTTTCTAACAACAACTACAACAACAACAATTACAACACTGTACTATGATATCCCTTTAGATCTTAATAATATGGTCGACTGGAAACAATATTATACTGGTTGAAAGAGACAACTCAATTTTTTTCCCTCGAATTTAATGAGGCAGAATTAAAGGTTGAGTTTAACAGGTGCGATCAAGGCTGCATGGACAAGTTAGTGGGTGACAGACAGAAGTATTGAGTGCTCGATACATAGAGGAGTTAGTTACAGAGATACTGGTTGAAGAAGACAAAATTGTCCTGTGTTTCTTAAGAGGTGAGGGTGAGGAATAGGAGGAATATAGGGAGAGGACGGGGATGAGGGAGAGCATGACAGTGAGGGTGAGGGATAGGGAGAGGGTGGGGGTGGGGATGACAGTGAGTGTAAGGGGATGAGAGGGTGAGGGTGAGAGAGGGAGAGGGTCAGGGTTAGGATGATAGTGAGTGTAAGGGGGTGAGAGGGTGAGGGTGAGAGAGGGAGATGGTAAGGGTTAGGATGATATTGAGGGTGAGGGTAAGGAATAGGGAAAGGGTGAAGGTGTGGGGTGAGGATGACAGTGAGGGTGAGGGTAAGGGTGAAGGTGTGGAGTTGAGGATGAGGGTAGGGATGACAGTGAGGGTATAAGGGCAGGCCACAGTGACCCTTACCACCATCGTCATGCCACCACACTGTAATCATCACCATCATAACTCATCTCCTCTCTTATCATCATCATCATTAATTATACACACTCATCCACATTATCACAACATATATAACCATTAACACTATTAACACTGCCACCTTTTCTAGCACTGGGACAAATATCTCTCAACATCATCATTACTTACAGCATTTTACAATTGGTTTTATAAACACATTTAATCCAGTCATCAAGTAATTAATTTTTCATTCGTTCATAGTTTACAATTTTTCGTTTGGTTTCAAAAGAGTTAAGTAATTATATTTCTCTCATATTTTCTTTTCTTGAGGTGACTCTGTGGTTTATTTAGGCTGGATATCTTTATCATCAAAGTCTATAAGAAGATCAACTTTGTGTTATTATATTTACAATACTAAAAATGCCACAGAGTACTGATTGACCACTTGACTACCAATACTTTTACCTCCAATACTTTTATCCTTACTATATGTCACCCATCACGGCCAGTAAAAAGTAATATTACAACAAACTCCAATATTTTATCCACTACCATAATCCCTATATAATTATCTTTTATAATAATATGAACAATAAAACATCACCACCAACAACAATACCTCTTCTCTATTCAACGGGTCAGTAACCACAGCTTTCGTATATATTTACCAGACGTGCTTATGTAGCCAGACCAACAGTACCCTACAACTACCACCATCTGACACCACCATCAACACCACCTCCACTACTACCATCACCACCAATTATCTCAGGCCAACTACCACCATCAGGTCTGGTAGTGGGACGTTGGTTGGTGAGTCGAGACATGCAATTAGGAGCGTCAAGGGTGGTTAGTCCTCACTCCTATACCTGCCACACGAGTCCCTCTACCCTCACAATTTACCTCTTTAGTTAAGCCTACACGCCCTTACCCTTAGTAATTCAGGTCGTTTATAGTTCATTTCCCCTTCAGTCTTCTTTACCATTAAGGTTTACTGACACGTACCACTTTAAGGGCCCCAGGCAATTAAGAATAGCCGTGGTGTTGATGATGGCGTGGTATAGGTACGATGGATGGCTCTGTAGTGTGTGTGTGTGTATGTGTGTTCTACTCAGTTAACTTCTTCGTAGTTTTAATTGAGGGGAGAACCTCTTTTTAGTAAATTGAACAGCTACTGATTCTTTCAAACCATATCATGAAACAAAATCACCTACATGTTACTGCTGGGGGATGTTTTTCATGATAATTTAAATGTATAAGTAGCCCTCCAATCTACCACTGTTCTCCCCTTAATCTACCACTGTTCTCCCCTTAATCTACCACTGTTCTCCCCTTAAATGTGTTGGAGTCATGGGGTGGTCAGAGGCAGTGAACTGACAACATCCATCAAACAAGGCGGCTCCTCTCAGTCTCAGTAAGCCTAGTGGTGCAGCCCCGAGCCCAGCGTGACACCAGCACCACCAGCCCTCCCTCCCTCTTTCCCTACCTCCTTCTCTCCCTCCTTTTCTTCCTCCCTCCCTCCCTCCTTCCTTCCTTCTCTCACTCCTTTCCTTCCTCCCAATCCCCCTCCCTCCTTCCTTCTCTCCCTCTTTTTCTTCCTTCCTTCTCTCACTCCTTTCCTTCCTCCCAATCCCCCTCCCTCCTTCCTTCTCTCCCTCTTTTTCTTCCTTCCTTCTCTCCCTCCTTTTCTCACTCCTTTCCTTCCTCCCAATCCCCTCCTTCCCTCCCTCCTTTTCTTACTCATTTCCTTCCTCACAATCCTCTCCCTCCCTCCTTCTCTCCTTCCCTCCCAATTTCCTTCTCTCCTTCCCTCCCAATTTCCTTCCCTCCCATCCTTTTTTAGTCTGGTTTTGCCCTATCTCACTCTCCCTTACTGGTGTATACTCCTCCCCCATCCTATTCTAACCCTCCCTCCCTTCCATCCTATTTGAGTCCCTTCCTCCCTCTCTGATACTCCTCCCACCCCTCCCTTCAATCCTATCTGTGTCTCTCCCTTCTTCCCTCCCTCCCTTCCATCCTATTTGAGTATCCCCCTCCCTCCCTCCCTCCCTCCCCATTCAAGTCTCTATTCTAACCCTCCCTAACTCTTACCTACTGCTTGGATGAATCTACTGTAATCTTCTCCTTCAGGATGATAGTTGCTGTGAATTAAAGGGGATCGTATACTTTTGGTACATTAGAGCTCCTTGATTCCTCCAAATTATGCCAGGAAATAGGACCAGATGAACATAATAATGGTGGCCCCTTGCTTGGAATAGTTAGGAGGAATCACCTGCTTCAAAATTACCAGCATTCTACTACCCCTTAACTCCTACATATACTCCTGCGGCCCAACACATACTCCTTTACTTACCTCTCCCTCATTTCATTCAGTTTTCTTCGTTTACCTCTCCCTCATTTCATTCAGTTTTCTTCATTTACCTGTCCCTCTTTTCCTTCAGTTTTCTTCGTTTACCTCACCCTCATTTCCTTCAGTTTCCTTCGTTTATCTGTCCCTCATTTCCTTCAGTTTTCTTCGTTTACCTGTCCCTCATTTCCTCCAGTTTTCTTCGTTTACCTGTCCTTCTTTTCCTTCAGTTTTCTTCGTGCTCGTGTGCTCACTGTCCCGCCTCTCTCCCTACCATCACCTTCTCCCCCTCGTCCTAAACTGTCATGTACAATAGTCTATATAGCTCCATAATGTTTACTTGGACAAATCATTCCCTTTCAACAACCTCTTAACTTCCTGGGGGCACCACCTCCTCTTAAAGCCCTCCTTCAGAGCCAGCGAAATGCCTTCTCTAGGGCTGACCTCAAGGCACTCCTGTCCTTGCCCAGCCACCCCTACCCTCCCCTTCTCCTCTACCCTCCCCTTCCCCTCCAATACCTCTTCCGACCTCTAACTCCCTTCATCTTCGGCTGACCACAGTATTATACCCCTTTTTCTGTCCCCCCCAAATACCCCTTATACACACACACACACACACACACACACACACACACACACACACACACACACACACACACACACACACACACACACACACACACACACACACCTTACTTCCCTATCAGATCCCTTCTTTCTTTAATACCCCGCCCCCTTCCTTGTATCCCCACACACACCTTTTTTGCTCCCCCCTCACTTTATTACACATCTTCCTATTTCCCTTATTTTCCCTTCCTTTATAACACTTTTCACTTTTCACTTTTCCACGTATACTGTACAACGAGGAAGCAATATATTACCTAGCCTACTCATACAGTTTTCTGAACAGTTCCTTCATATACCGTTCAATTTTTTTTACTCTAACTCTCTCCTCGTTCTCATTTATCCCTCTTTCAAAAGTGTCTCTTATTCCCTCCGCTTTGTATATCGCTTGTCTGTCTGTCCAGCCTCTAATATTCCTTTGAGCTCAGTTATTTTTACACACAAAAGCTAAAATTGCCACCAGCTAAATGTTAAGAAGGAACACCACTGACTGAGCTGGGAAATGAACCCTTACCACACGACAATAGTTTACTGCCTAACCATCAGCAGGACATGTGTTGGTGAATTTTTTTAGTGTAATTTTCAGGGACTTACATTACTCGACATATATGGCGTGAATCCTGTAAGGCCATATATGCAATGGAAAGATGAGGAGAGATGTAGGAAGAGAGAGGGGAAACATAGGAAGAGGAAGGAAAAACGTATAAGAGGAGAGAAAAGAGAAACGTAAGAGGAGAGAAAATCGTGGTTGAGGCAGGAGAGAAGTAAGATAGAAGGAGTGACGATGGTTGATATGTTGTCCCCTCCCTGCTCTGTCCTTTCCTTTCCATTCTTATACCGTCTGCCCCGTCATTTTCTAGTCTTACCTGTGCTCTTAATTAATTTACATGTTACCCCACACCTTTCTCAATCACCATTACCACCCCACCCACACTCTTTATCATTCCACCACTTCCACCACTATCACTTCACACCCCCTCCACACCCACCACTTCACTTCCCATCCTTCCCCACCTCACACCACTCCCCTCCCCACCAACTCACACCCCTCTCCACCACCCCCACCACAACTACCCCGCACCCAGGCATCACCAAGGGGCCGACTTACCCACAACACGCGACCGACACGACAGATTGCTACCAGAAAAAAAAAAAAAAAAAAAAAAAAAGAGGCGCGTGAAATTGTCGAGCGTCCGGAGGTGCCCCTTAAACATACCCCTTCCCTCCTCCCCCCCCCCCAATCCCTTAATGGTTGACGTGGGGTACAAAGGAATCAAGTGCAAATTGAAACATGGGACTAAAACATTGCGTGCATGACTGGCGATAAAATAAAGTGAAAAGGAGGCATGACGTGTAAATGATGCAGTGTGGCGTGTACGAGTAAATAATGCAACTTCATATGTAAATACTGCAACGTGGTGTGTAAACAGTGTACCATAACGTGTAAATATTGTAGAATGACGTGTAATTGATGTAGCATGACGTGTAGATAGATAATTCAGAATGACGTATAAATATTGCAGTGTGACGTGAAAATAATATAACATGACATGTAAATAATGTAGCATGACGTGTAGATAGAAAATTCAGCATGACATGTAAATAATTCAGCATGACGTGTAAATAATGCAGTGTGACGTGTGAATAATTCAGCATAACGTGTAAATATTGCAACGTGACGTGTGAATAATTCAACGTGAAGTATGAATGATGCAGTGTGACTTGTGAATAATGCAGAGTGACGTGTGAATGATGTAGCATGACGTGTGAATAATGCAGCGTGACTTGTGAATGATGCAACGTGGCGTGTGAATGATACAGGATGACGTGTGAATGACCAGGGGCGCGTGGCAGGCGATAATGTTATGAGAGAGAAGCTGAGACACTAATACTTCTCCCACCACTCTGTCATTTCCAGCCCGTCCCGCCTTTCCTTAGCCTCCCTCTCTTCCTGGCCCACTCGTGTCTCCTCCCCTCCCTCCCTTCCTCCCCCTTCCTCCCCCTTCCTCCCTGGCCCTTTCTTCTTCTCCCCTCACTTCCACTCCTTTTTCTTCCTCTCTATGCACCCTTTATTCTCATTTACCTCTCCTGCGTGTCTTTCCTTTCCCTCTTTCCCTTCCCCCTTTTCCTTTCCTTTTCTGTTAATCTTTAAGCCCCTTTTCAGTTTCCCTTTCTTTCTTCCCTCAAACCTTCTACTTTGCTTCCCTCCCTTATAACTTCCTTTTCCCTTCCTTCTTTTGTATTCCTTCCATCTCTTATACCTACCCTCAGTTTCCATGCAACATTTCCCTGTCTTTCCTTCAACATCATGCATACTTTCCTCCGCATCTTCCCCTCCCTCCCTCCTTCCAATCCCATGCATATACTTTCCCTCACCTCTTCCCCTCAATCCCTCATCATCGCGTCCCTCATCCATCTCCCTCTCTCAGTTAAATCCCCATTCCCTCCTCCCCTGCCCTCCAACCCTTCAGCCTCAGGGACAAAGTCTACGGGGTAGTGGTGAGGATAGGACAGGCGTGAAATTACTGAACAGACTGGAGAGGCGTGCGTCGGCTGAAGGAGGCGGCAGGATAGGTAGGAAAGGTAGACAAGGGTAAGGGTAGGTAGGTTAGGTACGGGAGGAAAGGATAGTTATGATAGGTAAGGCAGGGATGGTTGGTTGAGGCGTGCATGTCGACAGGAAGGTAGGCAAGGGTAGGAAGGTTAGGTAAGTCAGAAAACGATAGTTATGTTATAGGTAAGGCAGGTAGGCATGAGGCAGGCAGGGTATAGGCAAGGGTAGTTATGTTAGGTAAGGCAGGTAGGCAGGGTATACAAGGTTAGTTAGTTATGTTAGGTAAGGCAGGTAGGCAGACAGGCAGGCAGGGTAGGCAAGGGTAGGTAGGGTAGGCAAGTGTGATAGATTGAGTCAGGTAGAGGTAAACGGTCAGGTAGGGACAGGTAGTAATTGATAAATAATTAGTGGAGGCGTTACTAGAGACAGACAGGTGAGAATATTAAGAGGGTGACCGGTAGGATGCGGATTGAATGAAGTGGGAAGGCGAGGGAGGAGAAACGAAAAAGAAGGGAGGAAAGAGGTAGAAAGAAAGAGATATGTCGGAAGAGTGAGGAGAGACATAATTATAAGGAAGGAGAGAAAAAAATAGGAAGAGGAAAGAGAGACGTGAGAAGATGAGGAGCAATGTAGGAAGAGGGAAGAGAGACATGGTAAGAGAAAGGAGAAGCATGAAAAAGGAAAAATGACGTAAGAGGAGGGAAAATCGTAGTGGAGGGAGGAGAGAGTAGAAAGAAGGGAGTAGTACGTAGAAATAATGATGAGCTGACACAAGGAAAGAGAGGGATATGAGGGGACAGGAAAGGATAATATATAAGGCAAAAATAGACAAGAGGAAACCAAAAGGAAAGCGTTTATGTTAATGAAAGGCAAGAGGGATGACTGATGAAAAACGTACACCACTACCACTGCTACTACTACTACCATAACCACCACCATCACCAATACTACTACCACTACCACCACAACTACCACCACCACTACCATAACCACCACCATCACTAATACTACTACCACTACTACCACCACCACCACCAGTCAAACAGGCCAAGTGACAGCAATAACAGTAACACCATCAATTTGCTCTCAAGTGTCACCCTCGCCTCTCGCCACCACTCCCACTGTTGTTAAAAAATGGAGGGATGTGTTGTAAACTAGCCAAGGGAGGAGGGCCCGGGGGAGGAGAGACGGATGCGGTGGGGAGGGGTGGGGAGGTGATGAGGAATAGAGGAGAGGGGAGGGGATAAGAAGGATGGATAGGGGGAGGGATAGGACTCTGGAAATAAAGGAGAGTGGGAGAATGATGGAGGTAATTTGTCTAGAGAGATAATGACCCGGTGTAAATTAGATAGGAGGAGGAGGAGGAGTGGGGGGGGGGTAAGAAGGAGGGGGAATGGGAAGGGGAGAGAAGGAGGGGAGAAACGAAAGAAAGTTGAATAATAGTAGGGAAGTGAAAAGAGGGATAGAGAGAATATTGGTGGAAAAGAACACAAGGGCAAAGTGAAGAAGAGAGAGAGAGAGAGAGAGAGAGAGAGAGAGAGAGAGAGAGAGAGAGAGAGAGAGAGAGAGAGAGAGAGAGAGAGAGAGAGAGAGAGAGAGAGAGAGAGAGAGAGAGAGAGAAGGCTAGTGGGTGAAGTAAAAAACGAGGGAAAGTTAAGGAGTGACTTGGGTGCGATAGAAAAGTGTGAGAAGAGGAGAAAAGTGAGTGAATAAGTTAGTATTAGGGCAAAGGAGTAAGTGAATGAGTGAAGGTCAGGAAGTGAGTCAGGGAGGGAAAGCAAGTGCAAAGGAAAAAAGGACACGAAACAGCAAAGTCTTAAAAAAATAATAAATATATATAAGAAGAAACGAGGAATATTAACTTGTTCTAAAACTCTACGGACTCTTCCACCCTCATTCAAAAACAAAACCCCGAGAAGTACCACATGTATTTTTGTCCAGTATCTTCCGCCTGTCGTCCCATCTCTGCAGACCACCTACCAACCAATCTCCTACTGGTGATAAGTGACCAATTGTGCTAAAAAAACGCGACATCAAAAGACAAGGTTACCGCAGAGAGAGAGAGAGAGAGAGAGAGGAGAGAGAGAGAGAGAGAGAGAGAGGTGAGAGAGTGAGTGAATGCAACACTCATGTCCAACTAGTGTGTTGACTATATGTTATGGGTAAGCTTTCAGAGTCAGAAATAATTAGAGCCACTTGTTTGAAGATGATGAAGGATCGACCACAAACAGTTCTCAAATTGTTATACATTCGTCTGCTCTTTTGTTTGCATGCTTTCGACTCTGTCTGTCTGTCTGTTTGTCACCTTACCACTGTCTCTGTCTGTCTTTGTAAGCGTAATTACTTGTTTGTTTCTCTGCCTGTTTCTTTTTTGTGTGTGTCTAATACTATTCCTTTGCATGCATGTGTGTATGTACGCGTGTGTATCTGTGTGTGACTGTGTGTGTGTATGAGTGCATGTGAGAGGGTGCGTGTGTTTGTGTGCGCAAACTGGTGTTGGTAAATGACCGTGAAAACACCATCTCACGCTATTATTGTTGTTGTTTATTGTTTATTTTCAGGGCCTCATTCCCGCCACACGTGCCTGAGGGAGATGGGGAGGGAGGGGAGGGAAGCAGTGGGTAGGAGACAGTCACCCATGGGCAAGCCTAAGGGATGCCACCTGCCCTTCGTTCTTGACCTTGCCCATTCTCTTAACTAACCTTACTGCCCTGCCCACTCTCTTACCCACCTTACTGCACTACCCACTATTTTACCCACCTTACTGCACTGCCCACTCTCTTACCCACCTTACTGCACTGCTCACTCTTTTACCCATCTTACTTCCCTGCTTTACCCAACTCACTGTCCACCGTCTTACCCTCATCGCAACCCATTCTTTTACCCATCTTACTTCCCTGCTTTACCCAACTCACTGTCCACCGTCTTACCCTCATCGCAACCCATTCTTTTACCCATCTTACTGCCCTGCTTTACCCAACTCACTGTCCACCGTCTTACCCTCATCGCAACCCATTCTTTTACCCATCTTACTGCCCTGCCTTACCCAACTCACTGTCCATCGTCTTACCCTCATCGCTGCCTATTCTCTTTACCATCTTACTGCCCTGCCTTACCCAACTCACTGTCCACCGTCTTACCCTCATCGCAACCCATTCTTTTACCCATCTTACTGCCCTGCCCTTACCCCAACTCACTGTCCACCGTCTTACCCTCATAGCAACCCATTCTTTTACCCATCTTACTGCCCTGCCTTACCCAACTCACTGTCCACCGTCTTACCCTCATCGCTGACTATTCTTTTACCCATCTTACTGCCCTGCCTTACCCAACTCACTGTCCACCGTCTTACCTCATCGCAACCCATTCTTTTACCCATCTTACTGCCCTGCCTTACCCAACTCACTGTCCACCGTCTTACCCTCATCGCAACCCATTCTTTTACCCATCTTACTGCCTGCCTTACCCAACTCACTGTCCACCGTCTTACCCTCATAGCAACCCATTCTTTTACCCATCTTACTGCCCTGCTTTACCCAACTCACTGTCCACCGTCTTACCCTCATCGCTGACTATTCTCTTTACCATCTTACTGTCCACTCTCATACCTAGTCTTCTACCTATTTACCCTCTTCGTTATTTCTCTTATCTACACTCCTTTAAACATTTATTTAAAATTTCCCTTAATCTCTTCCCCATATACACATTCACTTATTCCCTCCTTTCCCCTCCCTCAAATGTTCTCTTACACCTTCACTTATCCTCTCCCTTACTTCCCTACCCCATTAACCATTCCTTTACACTTCTTTTATTATCTCTCTCTCTCTCTCTCTCTCTCTCTCTCTCTCTCTCTCTCTCTCTCTCTCTCTCTCTCTCTCTCTCTCTCTCTCTCTCTCTCTCTCTCTCTCTCTCTCTCTCTCTCTCTCTCTCTCTCTTTCAATACCTCAACTGTGCTACCTCCCTCCTCTTCCTCTCCTCCTCCTCCTCCTCCTCCTCCTCCTCCTCCTCCCACCTGCTAATTAGGGAGGGCGGCGGGTAACACAGCGGGCGTGAGGACGACACACACACACACACACACACACACACACACATAACACACATACGACATACACACCTACACACACACACACGAATAAAAGACACCTACACAACCTTTACTTTGATCTCTTCGACACACACACACACACACACACACACACACACACACACACACACACACACACACACGAATATTTACAGTAGTGTGCTGATATGCTACCTAGGCAAGGGTATATTCATATTATTCTTTATTTATTTTTATTTTTTCAAAGGCCAGAGGCAGTATACCTTCCAGCCACCGAATAATGGTCCTTATCTCTGGCACTAAGATGAAATCAGCGACTAATCTCACTTATCGCCAGGAGGTGAAATAGACCAGATAAGCTCCAGCCAGCATTCATTCTGGTCAGAGGTTATTTTTCATATACCTCTTGTGGTGGGATTCTAACTTTGCCTGTGCAGTGCGATGATGTAATTCTTTGATTTTCTTGATGGAAACTCGAAAATGTACTTCAACATTACCCCTTTACAACAAGCGACCACCCCCATTACTGTACAACTCCCTATTGCAACCCCCAATTAGAGCCTGTTTAGAACACTATTGTAACTCCCAATTACAACCCTATTGCAACCCCCAATTACAACCCCATTATAACCAACCACCTCAACCATTTGCCAACATTACTATCCCCCCTCCCTTCCCCCAGGGTTAGCCACTGCCCGCTGAGGAGAAGCAGGAGGTGGTATCCCAAGACGGGGGCCTGGGGGAGGAGGGAGGGAGGGAGGGGGCTGCTGGTCACGCCTGTACACACACACACACACACACACACACACACACACACACACACACACACACACACACACGTAGACACATACTATGTATACATGTAATCACAAATACACACACACACACACACACACACATAAAAGAACACATACAAACCACACCTGCACCACAACTCACACACCTGTTACCACCAACACACTTGTACAGTTCTTCATAAAAGCATACCGACTCACTCCTTCATCTACATTCTACACACATAAATAATACGAACTACAGTATAAGCCGACTTAAGTGAAATATGGGTAGATTGACCGTAGACTTTCGCGCCGTTACAGACACCACAGACAGACAGACAGCAGAACATTTTTATTATTGATGTCTTGAATGTGTAACGTGACGCAAATATTTCTGTAGTATAGTGTCTACAGGTATTTTATATTAGTGGCAACAGAATGTAGAGGTATGTGTGTGTGTGTAGGTGTGTGTGACTTCTTTAACCACCACTAGTACATCTACCAAAATCACTACAATACCCCCCACCCCACCCCCACCACCATCAAATCACACAGACACACACACACACACACACATTTTCATACATACAAACACACACGTTTTCATTTCACACGCACTTTCATATTTCATAATTTCACACGCACTTTCATAAATACACCCTCACGTACACCCACACACACCTGTGCCCTCACAGCCAAATGTCACTCGAATTTTTCTCTTTCCAAATTTTACTTTTTTTTTTCCTCTGCTCGTCGCTCGACCACACCTGAGAAAAGAACATATGTTAAATAAGAGAAACAGATAACTGAGGTAACCTTCGGCTGTTCCCTTGGCAAACTCATTAGGCATATTCACCCACAGTTCCTTCAGTCATCTCTCAAAAGTTAACCTTAGCTCTTTCTCTTTTCTGTGTGTGTGTGTGTGTGTGTGTGTGTGTGTGTTCAAGAAATTTAATATTTTTTA
>JAWQEG010001175.1:0-93401 GCA_033782935.1 Petrolisthes cinctipes
ATGGTGTGAGTTTTTTAGTAAGAGCCACGTTCATTCCTCCTGTGTTGGCTGGCAATGATGAACACAGTAATGAATGAGTGGGTTGGTGGAAAAGTGTCAGCCTAGCCAATCAGTCACAACTTTACTCCAACAGGCTGCTCTCCTTCTCTCTTTATCTCTCTCTCTCTCTCTCTCAATACAGTTCATCTCTCTCTCTCTCTCTCTCTCTCTCTCTCTCTCTCTCTCTCTCTCTCTCTCTCTCTCTCTCTCTCAATACAGTTCATCTCTCTCTCTCTCAATACAGTTCATCTCTCTCTCTCTCTCAATACAGTCTCTCTCTCTCTCAATACAGTTCATCTCTCTCTCTCTCTCTCTCTCTCTCTCTCTCAATACAGTCTCTCTCTCTCTCAATACAGTTCATCTCTCTCTCTCTCTCTCAATACAGTTCATCTCTCTCTCTCTCTCTCTCTCAATACAGTCTCTCTCTCTCTCTCTCTCTCTCTCTCTCTCTCTCTCTCTCTCTCTCTCTCTCTCTCTCTCTCTCTCTCTCTCTCTCTCTCTCTCTCTCTCTCTCTTTCTCTCTCTCTCTCTCTCTCTCTCTCTCTCTCTCTCTCTCGTTTTTATGTGACTGATGAATATACAGGAAGAATGGCCTCATAGACAGTACATGGATATAACTATTTAGCCTACATAGTGATCATAGTCATAGCCTAATTAAGATGAAGAAATGTGTCCCTCTACCTTATGTCAGGAAATAGAAATAGATTTACAAAAATAATGAGAGCCTGTTGCTTGGAATAGATTGGAGGAATTTAGTTGCTCTTAACGCTCAGTTTAGACAGGGAGATTTTTTGGTATGACATAATAATAAAATTGCTTCACATCATACCCAGCATTGCTAAAGGTATAAATAAATCTATGTTTATTGGTTGACTGAAATCATTGTTACATCATGGACGCCAGGAGAATATTGGTCAGCTGAAAAAAACTCTAAAATTCACCACCAAATTGCAACAAAAATTTAAGAACGAAATTACCAGTACAATTTTTTTGGGTTTAGTTTGTAGGAGATTGTTAGCCTCCATTTCGCTTTCGCATTTTTATTTACCCTTATGCTATTTACAAACTCAGGTATATTCCAAGATTCAAGTATACGTTGTACTGACGGTATATTTTAAGACAGCCTGTTGTATAATGAAAAATGTCTCATCAATCCATCAATTAGGAATAATGAGTGGTACCATAGAGGGTGTGTTTGTTGTGTTATGATGATTGGTGGCATCATTATTAGTAACTTAAACTTCATTTGGAATAATAATAATAATAATAATAATAATAATTTCCTTCCTTCTGTGAGTGTATTCGATCCCTGATTATCGTTCTACTGGTCAAGTCTACTAACTAACTACTTGGCCATGTCTTTAGTATAGGAGCCCCTCGACTTATAACTTTTTAAATGCTTGAATAACAATTTCCCATTAACCACAACAAATTCTTAACAGAAGAAAATAAATAGGATTGTAAAACCTTAGCATCTTTCAATTTCAATACAGTAGTCATGTTTTAATAATAACACGTAGACACTTTTAATACATAAAGCAGATTATCAAATGGACCCTAGTCAACATTTCCGGATTTCAGAGTTTTAATTCAGCCTCTCTTTGCTCTGATGTCACCTTAATGTAACACAGGTATGGAATCTATGCTTCTTCAAAATTTACCTCACTGATGCATAAAGAAACACCTAACTCCCGACACTGTTGCTCTCCCTATCCTTGACCATGCATGTGTATATATATATTCCGTGGTACACATTAAGTCCTGCTTTGCCAGCCAACAAATCCATCTCAACAGCACAAATTCTCTGTATTGGTAAACCCGACCGAGATACGTCCATCAGGGAGCGTAAAACAGGGTTGGAACACACAGTGCGCCACCCAAACAAAGCCTTCCCCTTTTACATGTCAGGCAAAACCCTTCAGGTACTTAGCGTCCAGCCTGTCAGTGCACCCTTTCTTCTTTCTGTTCTCTGGCTCCCTGCACGGCTCACCAATGCACTGCTTCACCTACCCACACCAAACTCGCCCAATAATTCATATATTTTAAAATAAGCAAGATATCAGACCCGCTGTTTTTAGGATAAGTGACTTCATTCCAAGCCCACTGTCTCAGCACGTAAGGACCCTGTGAATGTGTATGAGAATTGAATACTTCTGATTCCTCCTGACTATGCCACGAAACAAACTCCTTCCATATAGATGTGTGTGTTTCGTGGCAATGTTTGAAAGACTCACTAACATCCAATTTTCTGACAACATCACAGGGTCCCATAATACAGTACTTCACTACAGTATATAACCAATGTCTACCACATACCCAGCGTCACACTGATTTTAAAACTAACAAGATTACAGACATGTTTTTAGGGAAAGTAACTTCATTCCCAACTCACTGTCTCAGCACTATATACATTACTTCAACACAACATAACATAATAAACACTCTCTACCATATACCCCCCGTCCCATACTGCTGTTAACTCACTCTCACATACCCATAGTTTGTTGACTTTCACCAACTCACTGTTTATTTACTACCCATTATCTGTTCACTCTCACATACCCACAGTTTGTTGACACCCACCTACTCACTGTTTGTTTACTACGCATTATCTGTTCACTCTCACATACACACTGACACACCTCTATTTCGTTGCAAAATACTCACATAAATAAATACCTAAAAACATTTTAAGTACGGTATACTATAGAACTGAAATGATGTCTGCAGCCACATATGGTCAGTGTAATCAATTGATATAGTACAGTCGCGACACATAGACCTTGACCAGGGTGTAAGGGGAAGTCTGTTCAAGGACTATGTGCCGCTATACTGTATAGTTTTCATTATCCATGTATAACTGTGGAGTATAAGTTCATCCATGCAGTTTCTCTCATTTCTTAAACGTTTTCCTTTTTCCTTATATATTTTTTTCTCTTGATTGCTTTCCCTCTTCTCTGTCTCATAATCCCTCGTGCTACAGTGTCTTCCGGGCCTATAGTGTCTTATGGGATGACATGGCAATCGTCCCTCTATATTCTAAATTCAGTTCGAAATCGCTTGCTCCTAAACACAACAATATAGTGATGTTGATGGTGATCGGATTGGTGGTCGTGTAGTTACTTTGATTAGTGGGGCTAAGATGATGTCTACAAATATGAACTATAATTATATGGAAGGAAAACAGACCAGAGAAAATAATAAAATGGGTATAATTTCTGACTCAGTTGGAATCAGTTTCTTCTAACTTGGACCCATATTCAAGAAATTCCGTGGTGTATACGATGGCGTGGTAACGGTACGATGGCTCTGTTGTTTGTCTATGGAGCCATTGAATCGTTACCACACCATCGTATACACCATGAATGTTCTTGAATACGGCCCTTGCTGTCAGCAAAACTATTGTTATTATTATTATTATTAAGTTTCACAGTATCGTATTTTCCTTTGCTGAGATTTGATAAGCATAATTATGAGCACCTCGACAATCATCTTCATTACCAATATCGTAATTATAATCGTGAGAATCATTATAATCACAACAACACAGTGTAATTTTTACCGAAGGATAGAGTCGCCAAACCCTTTATTTTCTTCATTTATTATGTCATCATGCTGCCATTATGATCATCAACCCTATTAATCATGGTAATCATATAACCAATGTACAGGCGGAGGCAAAAGTCGTGTCGCCTTTCTTAGAGTTTTTTGAAGGATAACATAAAGGATAATCATTGAACCAATACACACACACACACACACACACACACACACACACACACACACACACACACACACACACACACACACACACACACACACACACACACACACACACACACACACACACACACACACACAAACACACACACACACACACACACACACAGCATTACAATATCCAGGAGGAAAATTAGTAAACTACTCTGTGTTTTCATTTTACGAGCCTGTGAAGCTTATATTTCCATACTGTACAGTCACGAGCACTAATAAATATACAGCTTTGATTGAAGCTTTGAACAGTTAACCAATTCACCAACAAAGTAATTCCAATGGATATCTTATTGTGCATTTATATTTACTTTCTCTAGGTATTCGAAGCACACCTGTATACTTATTAGTGCTCGTGACTGTACTTTATGACTTGGAAGATGTGACGATATGATTTTTACCGCCGACTGTACAAGACCATATATTCCTCACACTTCCTATATAGCTCTCCCCATTTCCTCCTTCTCCACCTCTCTTCAGCTGTCATTGGTGGCCGTCCGTTCCACCCCACCTTGGAATATTCTATCACCTATGCTTCATCACTCACACCAGTCTCTTCTCCCTCAACCCCTTGGCTACTATATTTTTTAATTCACTTGTGACCTTTAGTCGACTGGTCCAGGCTTATCCTTTCCATCCATTACAGTACCACAGCTAAATTTATTCTACCCATATCCTGTATCATATTTTATCACTTACTGTATAATTATATTCCTAAATTTATTCTACCCATATCCTGTATAATATTTTATCACTTACTGTATAATTATATTCCTAAATTTATAAATTCCAATTCTCTTCATTGAGAACTTTTAGAATATACAACTGACAGCAATTGAGCGATTCACTGAGTCATATTTTCTCTTCAGGGCAGATAATTTTTTTTTTTTTTTTTAATCTGAAAGTATCACCTTGGCCAACACTAAAGGACACAAGTTGGATAGGGATAGTAGGCCACAGATTATATACTAAGACACATGTACTAAAATGTCGTAGGCCTATATTTTAGCCCTTTATACAACTTTGAAATATCTATTCATAACTAGAAAATAATGACTAAGTCAGTCGAATGACACAAAAACGACGCCTAGAATTGAGAGGAAAGTAACGAAAAATCTAAGAGGAAAGACAAGAACAACGAAGAAACCTAATACATTGAAAACTGTTTACATATAAAGGGGAATCTGATGCTGGTGATGAATTAAGAGCTACTTGTATCACAAAACTGAAGAAGTAATATTTATGATCCATTTAGGTTGCATCACCAACCTACAATATATCTATCAACATTATGCTTCACTCACCTATAATTTTACATAGAGTACTCTGAAATCCCATGTGGGAAATGACTCCCGCTGATCAGATGACCCAACATTTATTTTAAATAAGATCTAAACAGTTATAAAGCTCCAGACTCTAGAGGGTTGAATTAGAGTTACATAATATATTATGTAAAAGACGTCACATGAGTGTCAACTGTGTTTGATGGTGCCACCATAGACACTTATCCTGATATAGACTTATATTCGTGAAATAGTTTTAGAGAATCAGTAGCCTTATATTCCTGGCCATATCCCATCCCCTTATTTCTAGGAACTCGTCACATTATTAGGAAGCTTCAAATAACATATTGTCATGGAATGCAAAGGATATCTACAAAATCTGGAGGTATTCAACGCACTTCATTGATTAACACATTGGCAAACACACAGGCGAAGTTTTTATCGTAACAGAACGAATCTTAGATGAACCCACTATTCCTCAACCAGGTACCCATGGCACGAGGTTTTTTTTTTTCTTTTCCTTAATAAGATAATGTTACATTTTCTTGGTGAGGGAAGCAGTGACGAAAACAAAACACTATATGCATATACTATTCGGGTTTAAAATTTACTCAGTGTATTTTATATGTATGACAAAGAATGTATACTTCATTAAGTCTAGAAAGTAATTGATTAATTAGGTAATTGTTTTACAACTGCACTACTTCTTTGGAAAGAAAATATTACCAAATGACCACCAAAGTTTGTTATAACACTGGATGACATTATTTTAATGTCTGAACGTTCGGGTAACTCGTTAATATTTTTGCCTTACCTCTCCATTACAAACTTCAGAAAATGTATGAAACTTAAGTGTGGACGTAGATCATTATTGTCAGTGGTACAGTATAGTGCATGTAACACAGAGAGTATGGACACACCCTCCTCTCTTTGCTAGTCACGCTGGACCACTGAGCTTTCATTCATGCACGGAGAGGAACCAACAACTCCCCTTCATGAAAGTTGCATAGTACACCTCAGTGCAACCCCCTTCCCTTGGTTCCCTCTCTACTCGTCCATTCCCCTATACCTCTCTCTCTCTTCATGTTTATCATCTTCCCTCCCTCCTTCCCTTCGTCATTATTCTCTCTACCTTCACTTTCATCCACAAACACTCCCAGTCTTCCTTCCCCTACACCTTTCAAAACCTCCTTAACCTGCCTTCCACCCTCTCCCTTTCTTCCCCCTCTCTCAATCCTCTTCCTGCCTTCCCATTCCTTCTTCTTTTTTGTTTGTCCTCTTTCTATCCTCCCACTATTTTCCTGTCTCCTCAACTTTCTATTTTTTCTCTCCCCTTTTGTCTACTTTCTCCATCATCGCCCTCTGTCTTCACTTGTTATTTCCCCTTCCTCTTTCTTTTCCCACTCTCCCCTCCCTCTTTCTGGATACTTCAACTCTCTCCATTCCCCCTTCCTCTCACTGCCTGCATTTCTAGCCACTCCTCTCCCTCTCCTCCCTTCACCCCTCCTCCCTGACAGTGGTCCCTTGTACCCAGCCAGTGTGACATAAACGGGTGTCGGCATCTCCTGGCCGGGGACACCTGCAGCTAACAAGGTAGTCGGAGGTGTAATTGGACAGATTACATCGGACTGGGAGCAATCTGTGCCCCTGAGCAAACTAACTGGAGGGCCCCGAGCCGAGCCGCTATGGTACACACACAGACAACAAAGCATCAGGCACAGGCAGCTTTATTTCCAAGGCCCTCATGGCACACGACATTTTCTTTTTCTAGGAAGGACTACATCATTGATGTTATGTTATTTACCTTAGTATGTATATAACATATTTAGTTTTTCAGGAGTTACCATATTAAGATAGTATAAATAAGTTTATACGTCCAGTTTCTTTACCAGATCCTTCACCATTATACAAACTACGGTAATTAAGTTACATTACAAAGGATAATTTCCTTCCAGAAAAGGCTACGTTATATCACTTATATTATGGCCACAAAGTTGTACATTTCTTTCTAAGGAGACGCTGAATTTTTAATGCTACAATATTATCCCCTAAAAACTCTGTGATGTTGGAACTTTGGAGACACTGATAACTCCAAATCGCTACACACAACATGGCTTTTTTTGTATGGAGTCTGTTTCACGGCACAATGTAGAGAAAAGGTAGAAAAGTTGCCCACACTTTCCAAACGCTATTAATCAACGGCTGACAACTTTATCAATTTTTTCAAACACCAGATGCTCATTCGTGCCTGGGGAAAATAAAACTGACGTCATAATAGAAAAAAAAAATAACTATCAAATTACCCATGAAAGACGATTTATCTCTTATATACAAAACCTATTCTTATGCCAGATAGTTTAATATACCAATAGTAGGAAAAAAAATAACTATCAATTTACCCATAAAAGACGATTTATCTCTTATATACAAAACGTATTCTTATGCCAGATAGTTTTATATGCCACAAGTAGGAAGGACCTCATTACCTAAGAATAAACATAAGATACCGTAGTTGTGCAAAATTCAGTAGAGACAAATCATGCACTGCGAACCTTCTCCATCTCCCACGCCGGCAAACAGGTTCTTGATCCTGCTTATTTGCATCTAAACACAAAGGAATACGAATGACAGCACCCAGCAACAACAACAACAACAACAACAACAACAGCAACAACAACACCAATGAACAACAAGAACACCTAGCTGCCTGCATCCTCGGACCTTTCTCTTTCAGTCCTCGAAAGGATTTAATGGTCTGTTGCCGTCTGGTCTTTGTAGTCTCTCTAGATTTTGATGAATATACGACATGCTGAATCAATCGTTTGTCAGGCACGCACACACACACACACACACACACACACACACACACACACACACACACACACACACACACACACACATGTCCGCTAATCTGAATGAAAGCTCCAAAGAAATATTCACAATTTTCATACAACAGACAGAAAAAGTCAAACGAGCTACATCAGCGTGGAAAAGATTGTTAGGGATATATATATATTTTTTTTCTTCTTTGCAGTGCCACATTTCTTTCTAGTTCGTATTAAACCAGAGGCAGTATCAAAACCTCCATCATCAGCACTTGATTTGAAGGAAGATATCAAGGAACATAGAAACAAAATACTCGTTAAAAAGGTTGAATCTCATCGACTTATACAGACTTAAGGAGGAGATACAATGTTGTTAAATCTGGAACAAAAGATTTCTCCAGACTATTCCAAGCAACAACAGGCCACTATTATTTTTATTAACTTGGTACTGTTTCCCTGCATACTTTGGAGGAATCAAGGGACTCCAATGTATCTATAATGTATCCTCCCCTTATGAGGCAACGAGCAACAGAGAGGTTTCATTATACTTCATATAATTAAAGTGTTAAGAAACCCCTGCACTTGATTGGGAAAGTGGAGGACAAGAGCGAAATCTAATCATTCGTCTCTTACCCAGCCAAACAGAGACCCCGAGTTCAGTGTGCAAATACAAACTGTTGACACGAACTTTATTTAGAGAACAACAACGAGAGGACAACCCAGATGAAAGTGAGGTGGGTAGTCTCTCAAGATTACCCCGTGTGAGCTCTGACAGTTGGACTCATTGTTTGTACACCACCAAAGGTACAGTAACGCTCACAAGTTCCTTATGGTGTCGGAAAATTGTACACGTACTTATTCCTCAAAACTACGTGATTGTGATCAAACAGATTTCGTTTGAATAAGTACGGTTTGTTGTCATAGGTAGTGGCCATGAAATAAGTTCCATTATGACGATAAATTAACACAACACAAGCTCAAGCTGTTGTTACTTCTATACTACTACAGTATATTACTGTTCCTACTGGTACTACTACTACTACTCCTATTACTACTACTACGTCACCTGGTTCACAACCTTTGGGACTTATATTCTTGTATGTGGTGCTCGTCACCTTGTTATGATGTTTCCTTGTGTTAGACACATGTTACACGTTTTGTGTGTCTGAATCACAACCAGTTGGACTGACTGGTTGACTTGATGGCGGGGTAAGGAGATATATATCTATGGTGAACGATTATAGGGTTACTGATTCTTCCAAATCTTGCATTTTTGCAACAAAATATGCTGATGTAGTAATGGTCTCCTTGCATAGTTTGGAGTAGCCTAATCGGTTGTCCATCAATACGCCTATACAACAAAGATTACCCTCTTAAGAACTTTTAAGACGAGACTGTACAAGGCAAGGAATAAACAGAAAAATTAATCATAACATACCGCAAGAATTAGTCGCTAGACTGTCGAGAATTGTTCATTAACCACACATTCTTTGACAAATATGTGCTAATATATACTTGCACTCCCTTCAGAGACCTACAATGATCAGAAAAGGATTGGGGTAAGAGAATATTTTACCAGTGAATAATTAATACATCATATATACAAGAATACATTCTACTTCTTTAGACATAATATTAGTGCCGTGAAAACCATCTCTCCTAGTTGGCAGATAACCCACTCCTGATATACGGCCACAAAGTCAACTTTGCGTTGTGGTGTCGAGTCTGGCAAAATCTCCTGTTGGTTGTCTAACTCCTGGCTCCAGAGTCAACACTAATTTCCTCACTGTTGTGGCAAGCTTCCCTCTCTCCCTCTTCCTTCACTACCTCCCTTCTCTGTCTCTCTTTCGTTATACATTACCTCTTATATATATATATATATATATATATATATATATATATATATATATATATATATATATATATATATATATATATATATATATATATATATATATATATATATATAACCATGCTTATTTTGAAGCTTTTCTCTACATTTTAATTTAATTTACACGAACTAACCATGCTTATTTTGAAGCTTTTTTCTACATATTATTTTAATTTATATGTAATGATAAAACTTTAAAACTTTCCACTATATATGTATATATATATATTTTACAGCCTTAAGGTTGATTAATTATCCGATATACAGTATATGAGAAGCAATGGTAGAGAGGTGTACAATGTGTACATTTAGGACAGTGTTGACAGTACTGCTGAGGCTTTAGTTATACCCTCCACCCTCCACCCTCCAAACTCCAAGATCCAAGAAAGACTTGAACATAGTCAAGTTTCAGTTTCAGTAATTCTATAACGTTTTCATGGTGTGGAGGCTTTTCCTTACCGTCATCAAAACCTGAGTCTTAGCTCCTCTGAGGTCATATTTGAGCAAAAGTGTGAACGCTTTAGAATATTTGTAACCTTGGCCTCAATTATTCTTTAAGCCAATGGGTGGACTGTGAGTGTTCTCAGTAAACACACCTATATTCTTCATGTAGTGAACTGTTCATGGAGGAGATAAATCGTAAACTCAGGTAGTGATTAACAAATAATGAAAGGTTTTGGGTTCGATGGTCACTCAAGTATAAAAATTCTTATATACTGTACATGCTTATTGCTGTCTGAAGTTGTGATGTAGTCACATCACACTGTGATGTAGTCAGAAAATTGGAGGCAAATGAGTCCTTCAAATATTGCCACGAAACACCAAGTATATGGAAGGAGCGTGTTTCGTGGCATATAGTCAGGAGGAATCAGAAACCTCCAATTCCCATACACGATCACAGGGTCCTTAACTCATATCATTTGGCACAAACTTCATCTCTATAATTAGGAGTTCATCAGTAGGTCAATAACGAGGGAACACCAAGTGATCACTGACTCCTTAATAGGTCAAGGGATGATGCACCAACAAACCTATTAATTAACACTTCATTTTTCACCACGTGAGAGAAGTGGTGGTGGTGGTGGTGGTGGTGGTGGTGGTGGTGGTGGTGGTGGTGGTGGTGGTGGTGGTGATGGTGGTCCTTAGTGTAACAGAGGTAAACATTAGGTTACTGTTCGTGGCTGTGGTGGTGAAAAATTGGTTAGTGGAACTGATGGAAAAAGGTGGAGGTGCAGGTGCCAGGAAATGGTCATAATCAAGGTGAAGAAAATTTACAACAGCTGACGAAATATATACAATGTAGAAACCAAACTTAATTAGCCTACCTTTTTTCCTTCGATAAACAAAATTACTTATATGTCTATATGTAAATATAATTTGTTGTAGAGACATACAGAATATCTTCGTCATTGATGATACCAAAAAATACTGTAAAAAAAATAGTTATGTCGAGGACTAACAAAGGCTCCGAACATCAGGACACCATCACATGCAAAATGAAAATTGCATATACACGACTGGAAGAAAAACGTGCAAGTTTCGAATATCTACAATGCATTTAAAAATGTGATCCTCTTCTCCCTTTGGACCGAGATAACACAACATAACACCATTTTCTTGGAGAACACGAGGAAAGTGGTATGACAAATACATTATTATTATAGTATTATCATCAATGACTTCTTAAAAATCTCTGGTTAATGAGAATGTAAGTTAAAGCAGATTCATGGCGAATTTCAACTCTGATATGGAAAGACAAATCCTTCCCTACTTCGTTAATGTATTCTCAACTTTTAATTAATTTTATTCCGAAGCAATTTTCTGCCTGAAGTTTTGCCGTGCAGCGACTCTGAGTACAAGTGTGGGATTCCCTCGCCTACATTGGGACGTGGGAGTCGCTAACCTTGTGCCCAATGCCATGACGAAGGTGATTCAATTATATTAAACACTTACGCACCATATCATTCACTATGTTTATTATACTTATTAAGCTTAGTTATTTGGTAATTGCATATAAATTTTACTAACATTACTGGGATCAAGAGGTAAGGAACTGAACTGTATAACAATGCGATTCTCCAATACCTCGTAATATACCTTAAAATGGAAACAGGTTTATTCATAACCATTATATTGTGCAGATCGAAATGGGTCTATAATTATATCATTCCATGCTCAAGGTAACAAGGTTTTCTTTTGAGTGTTTTATTTTTTTGTAGTACCAGACAAATGTTTCTTTTCTTTGCTTGTCCTACAAAAAAATCTTATATTTTTTCATTCCCAGATGAGATGAAAAGAAACACGTACTGTACGTGTGTTTATGTTATTTTTATACATAAATGCAGCTGAATATAGCACGGCGCAATACATAAAAATAAAAATCTTTATTATCAGTTCATAATGACGACTGTACAGTACCTAGCAGCAGCAAGATAAAGTTTGTGTAACTCCACCAGATTGTCTTTGTTGTTTCTGTGTGCAGAGCAAAATGGCAGACACAACATGAAATTCATATATTATTAATTTTCTCGAGAACCATTTCATTATTAAATAAGTAAACCTTTATACAAACTAACAGTGTTTGTGTTTTTCTTTTAAGGCGGTGCTAAGATCATATTTCCAAATTGATGCTTCCATAAACACCAGATAATTAAATTCATCTGAGAAAAAATACCACAGGTCCGAATAATTACTATGGCACTAAATCATCCCATTCACGCATTCATATAAGACAGGAATTACTTTCTAAGGTTCGGTCTAGACCTCGCTGCACACAATGAGAGAATTCAATAATCTGAACATTTCAGGCACAGAATTTCAGTAAAGGCTCAAAGCTCCATCGACGTACGTCTGTTCCCTTGCACTCTAACTGTGGATTATATATATATATATATATATATATATATATATATATATATATATATATATATATATATATATATATATATATATATATATATATATTGTTTCTTAATCTAAATTTTATATTCATCTAATGAACTAGATGTCTAAATATCACATTTCTCTACCAGCACTTTGTCTACTTTTAAGCCTATCCGACATTATGGATTAATTATTGGACACTAGTAACTTCCTATTAAACAACTGCCTTGCCTCCCTGAATTATCATACGTATCCAATTACAGCACACATATTTTAGTTGCAACAATTCCTGGAAGTGAGCATCAAAAGCAAACCAGAAAATAATGAGTTGTGGTGCGATCCATTACAGTCACCGCCTCAAGTGGTTATAGGATTTCCAAAGAGATCTCAGGAGAGACACAAGCCTGCTTCATGTTTCCCTCTCATACCTCCCATCACACAGAGAGAGAGAGAGAGAGAGAGAGAGAGAGAGAGAGAGAGAGAGAGAGAGAGAGAGAGAGAGAGAGAGACTGCTGCTGTACTAAAGGATGAAGGATGATCAGAGAACGTTTTGGGGGAAAGGATCCATCGTATTCGAGTTTGTATGAATAATATAATAAGGAGCTTAGATGAAAGATGAGTGAAGCTGACGGTGACTTGAAGGAATATGGGGGGCAAGATTGAGAGAAATGAGAGTGGTGGGGAGAGTGGGCAAGTGGGTCATAACAGAGAGAGGGAAGATAGTGGTGGGGAGAGTAGACAAGTGGGTCAAAACGGAGGGAGGGAAGATAGAGAGGTAAAATAGTGGTGGGGAGAGTGATCAAGTGAGACATTAAGGAGTACAAGAGTATAGATAAGACCTTACACCACACCATAGCTTTTGTGATCTACACCTACACCTATATGACCTCCTACTACACCTACACCTATATGACCTCCTACTACACCTACACCTATATGACCTCCTACTACACCTACACCTATGATCTCCTATACTACATACATCACCTGAGACCACCACCAACCCTGTAGAGAGACATGAGTTATGCCTTCGGGACCAGGGGCCACAAATTAGAGCCGATTTATGGAGTAAGACGAGTTCTCCTCCATCTCTCCTTGCCATCAAATAAATCAGTTACAAGCGCCTGTGTTTTCAGTCTCAGAACTTTGCAATGTCAGTACAAACCCCTGTATTTCAAAATTAATTGGAGGTGCTGAAATATTAGGCCATTATTCATATTGCCACTTGTGTTACCTACCAAGATTTTCGACACACTTTTATACAACACATCGTGCGTGTACCCTGCAGGAGAGGCCAAAGGGCGTCACTAATCATCAAACTGGCTAAATAGTTTATAATCTTATGGGCAAATGTAGATATACTACCAGGTTGTAATAAAGATGGAGTAAACACCTCTAATGACTCTTCACCCGTGTGAATCTACAAGGTAAGGTATATAATTATGAAATCACTACACATACTTTCACCTCATAGCATGTAGGAAAACATAAATTTTTCACTATAAGTATTGTTTAGGATATCAATTGACTTTCCTCCTATACTTCAGTAACATACATATTATAATACTCTATTCTGGTACCGCTTATTCGTAGAACTTACGTCTTTCCTCCGATATTTGTGGACCTTATAGTTGTGTGATGCATCGGCTTGTTTGAGGGTAAATCTATATATTTACTCCGTTGTTCATAAATAGAAGATACGTACCCAAGACTATAATGACTAGTATACTAAGTGATATTTTAGATACGTCGTCTGTAAGGCAAATTATCTATACATTTATTTGCCTTCAGATTTTAAAGATGAATCTGAGAGACACAACCCTTTCAGGCACTTACAAGAAATATCATAAGCAAAGCAGTAAGCAGTACAGGTAGTATGGATTCACTGGATTTTATAAGGTGCCACAATGCGAATATTTTCTACATCTGTCGGTGCTGAGAATCACTCTTTTTTCCACCCCTTCAGCTGTAATCTTTCTCGTCTGAGCAATCAGCATTAAATCTGAAGCAGAATAGATAAAGGAAAATGGGAAAATAAGACTACTAGACCGGAAACACCTTATACAACAAAGAAGGGGACAAAGAGGGGGAACACTAAGAACGAATGAAAAAAAGGGAAAAAGGAAAGAGAGGAAAAATCATTGACTCTTGACCGTAGTAGGGGAGCACAGACCTATAAAGCATTGTCCATATCATTACAGGCAATACCTCCCTTCGTGGAAATAGAAACAGAGAGACGGACTGACTAATAATGTCTACACTTGTTTCCTTTGACAGATGACCCTAGTTACCTACACTGTCCTGGACCATCCTACACCTGCACACACACACACACACACACACACACTACGTCCCTCTCATGTTAATGGAGGTAAGACAGACACCTGTTCTACACCTGCTTGACATAACCTCCCTATAGTACTTCATTCACGTCAGGTCTATTCACCTCCCCTTCAGATATCACTCCGAACAAACACTCTATAGTTGCTTACACACCTTCGCTACACACCCATGATTTTCACTCTCCGGTTACACAGACATTGCTATTGTACACACCCACCCTGTTCTGCTTCATACACTACACCCCTCCACTGCTACAATACACACACACACCCTGTTCTTTTCCATACACTACACCCCTACTCTGATACAATACACACACACACCCTGTTCTGCTCCATACACTACACCCCTCCGTTGCTACAATACACACACACACCCTGTTCTGCTTCATACACTATATCCCTACTCTATTTCACACACCCTATCTTGGCTCCATACCAGAAAGGGACTCTTGATTCTGCACACTCCTTCATAACAAACAAAATAAACAAGTTATTCATGCATGGTGAGTAACAACGGGAAAGAGCTGGCTGCGAATTTCCTTAAGCCAGTGGTGACACGAATAAGGAAATGGACTTATACAGTAAAGGTCATGTCACACAACCTCCCATCTTCAAGTCGAAGTTGTTTGCCTTCATGATACAACTTGTTAAAGATAGGAATACATAGGAAGACAAGTCTGACAAAGATTGTGATAGTTTTTCTGTGCGGTAGAATTTTTTTTTTTTTTAAGGATTATCGTTTAATCCTTGGGGTTCACTATTCCGATTATCAAGTGACAGAAATGTAAATAAATTATTTCGTTTGTAACTTTGTGAGATGGATAATCATATTCATAATAAGTTATCATGCTAGCTGAGGAAAATTACATATACAGGTAAACTTAGACTAAGAAGAAAATTTCCCACGATACTTATAACAGATGATGAAGTTAATCTGCTCAAAGATATCACTCACATCTACAAAAATATACTGACTCTCTCTTCATTCATTAAGTATCTGACTGCGATATACGTGATGCTTATTTGGCAATGAAATGCAGTAGTTGAAGTGAAAATTGAAGAACTCTTTGCAACTAGGAGACAAGTATTCATGAAACACAGATGAAAAATAGAGGAAGCGATCAAGGAGATGAAAATGCTCTCCTTTCACTGTAAAACTATGAGATGGATGAGAAGCTACATTATCGGAGAGTTAACACTATCCCACTATCCCATCTGAAGAATATTTATGGGGGTATTATAAAGACATCCCATCTGAAGAATATTTATGCAGATATTATAAAGACATCCCATCTGAAGAATATTTATGGAGATACTGTAAAGTCATTCAGTTCACCAACATCTAAGTCCAGAAGCCGCACTTTGTAATGTCATAAATAAAGTTAAGGGACTCTGTGATGTAGTCTGAAAATATGGAGGTAAACGAGTCCTTCAAATATTGCCACAAAACACCACTTATCTGGAAGGAGCTTGTTTCTTGGCATTGTCAGGAGGAATCAGAAACCACCAATTTTTATACACGATCACAGGGTCCTTAAGGGAGTCATTTACTTTGAGTGACTTCAAATACTACTGATTCCTCCAAACACTGTATACAAAGTAGATCCCCTACTCTTATACTAAGGCAGTCTGTTTCCTGGCATAGCTTTCAGGAGTCAGTATCTATCCAGGGTGGAGGGCAGAGCAGAGCAGAGTGAAGGACAAGGAAGAACTGAATGCAGGGCAGGGCAGGGTAGGGCAGGGCAGGGCAGGGTAGGATAGGACAGGGTGGAGGGCAAGGGAGAACTGAATGGTGGGCAGGGCAGGGCAGGACAGGGTGGAGGGCTAGGGAGAACTGAATGGAGGGCAGGGCAGGGCAGGGCAGGGTAGGACAGGGTGGAGGGCAAGGGAGAACTGAATGGTGGGCAGGACAGGACAGGACAGGTTAGGGTAGGACAAGGTGGAGGGTAGGACAGGGTGGAGGTATACATACAGGGTGGAGGGCAGGGGGTAGGGCTTGACAGGGAGGAGGGCAGGGGCAGCACCTCAACACATGCATGCCAGGGTCGGCAAGTGGATGGACCAGGGCGTATAACATCAATATTATATGAACATTTGAATTTCTAACTCAGAGTGAGGATGCCGACAAGCGATATATGAATTTCTCAAATTCACACACTCACGATTTATCATTATAACATAAACATTAGCCCGTTTTACGTATTTTATATCAGAAACTAATGTATTCTAGTACAATAATAGCACAACGGAATCCTATGCTACTAATTTGTAAATACAGTATTATCATCAATAGATCTTCTTAGAGGTTTCAACTGCCTTATTGAACAACACAGAAATTCACCTCTGTAATCAAAGTACCAGGCTGACTGGTAGCATCATCTTCACACAGATCTGGACACACAAGTTATACTTTCCCCTTTCCACAATATAACCTACACTACTGTCGAAATACAACTCCCTTCCCCATCTCAACACAAAACCTTCGTCTCTCCACAAACCCAATCATTCCACA
Source organism: Petrolisthes cinctipes (assembly GCA_033782935.1). NCBI lineage: Eukaryota > Metazoa > Arthropoda > Malacostraca > Decapoda > Porcellanidae > Petrolisthes > Petrolisthes cinctipes. The sequence goes on from JAWQEG010001175.1 coordinate 17,550, forward strand.
ACCCCCTCATTTCCACAAGACTCCCCTCCCCCGTCTCTCCACAAACCTACAACTCCCAACAACTCCCAGTCTTCCCACAAAATCCCCTCGTCTCCCAACAAACCATCTGTCTTTCCCAAACCACCTGCCTCCAGCCAACCAATCTCTTTCCTTGGTCACCTGTCCAAGCCAACAACAACAACCCTTTCCTTTCCATCTAATGCTCCTCAACTCCCTGTCTTTCCATCTTTCATCCCCCCCCCCTCTCTCTCTCCTTCCCTCCTAACATCTCCTCTCCCCTCGCTTAACCAACCTAGCTCTTCTCTTCTCCTCTCCTCTCCCCTCACTTGCCCAAATTTCTTCCTGTCTCCTCGCCCCTATAACCTGGGCTACTTCTACTACCTCTTTCTCCCTCCCTTATCTGCCCGACCTCCTCCACCCAGGTTCCCCATCCTATAGTCACTCCTCCTACTTCTCTCCCTTACTCTCTCCTTCCCACCTCCTCTACCCCAGTCCACCATCCTAGTCACTTCTCCTACTTCTCTCCCATACTCTCTCCTACCCAACCTCCTCTCCCCAATAGGTCCTATGGTCACCTCCCCTACTTCTCTGTACCCCACTACTTCCTCCACCCATGTCCCCCAGACCACTCAACTGCCCTACCTCTTTCCCCTCAAACTCACCTGCCCCCACCTCCCCCAGTCCCCCTCCCCCCCAACCCACTCACCTGTCCGGGAAACAATTAACGCGGGAGTGGTTATGACATCTCATATTCAGGATCCAAAGGCGCCCTGAGGGGATGCCGGCTCTGGTAAACTGCATGCGTCTATTCCTTCATTTTAGTGTTCTCCTTAATTAATCATTCTCGACAGTAAATAATTAAATGCTGTCAAGGCAGTGACGTCCTCATTTCTTTTCATCTAGAGTGTTCTGGCTTGCTATGTGTGTCTATCTGTGTGTGTGTGTGTGTGTCTCAGATAGGCATTGTTACACTCCCCTTCGTCGACACTAGTGCTCGTGAGGCTCAGGTTTCACTTAATGAGATACGAGGCGTCTTGTCTGTGTGGTTGGAGTATTCATTTTCCCTTCTACAATCCGAAACGCGACTCCCCACATCTTTTGACCCCTAGTAATATACAAAAGGACCTTATTATTGTAACCATGACTGACACGATGGTCCATAGACAACACAACACGGAGCATCCTAATCGGTCAATATCCTTATCACGTTATTCATGTGTCTTCTTGTGTACGGTTGCCTGAATTAGAATGAGGAGGCAGTGCTTAAAATGTGTCTGGATTTCATTACAAGTTTGACATCACCGTGTTGACGTGAATAACAGAACAGGGAGACAGCTGTATGAAGTGGCCTCTGGGACGAGATATTTTTTTGTCCTACTTGACGTTTGCATGCACCTCAATAAGATTACCGTGAGCCAGAGTATGCCAAGAATTAAGGACACCTCTCCAAGTACATCCAAAAAATTATTGGTAGGTTATTCTCAAAGTTATAATATTGAAGAGTGTATATCAGGAAAAAAAAAAAATTACCCTCCCTCGATCCTAAACATATTGGTAGGATATTTTCGAAGTTATAATATTGGAGTTTATAAAAGGAAAAACAACTCACCCTTCCTCAACCCTAAACATATTGGTAGGATATTTTCGAGTTATAATATTGGAGTAAAAAAAAAAAAAAAAATACCTTCCCTCGACTCTAAACATATTGGTAGCAAGATATTTTCAAATTTATAATATTGGAGTTTATATAAGGAAAAACAGCTTACTTTCCCTCGACCCTAAAAATATTGGTAGGATATACTCGAAGATATAATATTGGAGTTTATAAATTATAAGGTAAAACAACAACTGACCCTCCCTCGACCCAGAAATGGTAGGATATACTCGAAGATATAATATTGGAGTTTATAAATTATAAGGTAAAACAACAACTGACCCTCCCTCGACCCAAAAATGGTAACAAGTTGCAAGGTCTAGCATAACCCACCCGTCCCTTGGTAATAACCCCGTAGAGATAATAAACTGGCCACGTGTACTCTGCCATCAGAACAAGGCGCTCGCTCACACTAGAATTCTCCACCACATTTCCCTAAATTCTGGAGAGCAGACGAGATAGCCTGAGTGGGGAACAATATACATACAGCTCATGATGCTAGATCTACATTAGCTGACATTAACCATTACTTGTTGAATTATCCTGCATACACAACATGGCACTTTTTTCGCCCATAACTTTTTTGAGATTTGCCCTTATTATTTCCACACAATGATCAGGACAAAACAAAACATGCCATGATTGACAAGTCAACATTTTTATCATTTATTCATTATTGTGACCAAGCTTTCAAAACTGTCAACCTAGAAGAGCCTAATTATATCATTATCATATGTATAGCATTCATTCACATTAATATTTGTCTACTTTTATTATTTCTCTGAAAACCCATTTACTCAATGATTTATGCTTCATTATCAATATTATTAGTGTTTTCCTATCTAAGTAATTACAAATAGATAGATAGATATTTTTGCTGAAGACAGTCAGACACAGAGAACCTATTTACAAGTTAGTGTATCTCGAATAAGATTTCAGTTTGCCTTCATTTGTAGTGACAGTTCTGCATGTTGTTACTGACACCAACTTTTAGAAACAAACATGAGATATGAAAATAGGGGAAACTGGAGATGACAAGGCAACTCCAGAAACCATAAGGAAGTCCAACACGAAAGATAAATGACTGGAGAGTGACAGGGAGGCACGTAGAGAAGAGAGAGATAGAGAGCGTAAGAAACAGAAAGAGAGGGAGGGAGAGGACTGGTAGAGGGAGGGACAGTGAGTGATGCATGGCTTGACTCGTGAGTGGAAAAGAGAGGAGGCGGATGGGGTAAAGATGTGAGGGTGGTGGGTGTGGGGGGTGAATAGTAGTAAAAAGAGCTGGGGTAATTTACGCAGGTTCATTGTGTAAAAGTATGTTCAGTTTCCAGTAATGCCAGGTATGATGATGAAGGTCAGGTCGGGGAGTTCACTATGATCTAGGTGAGGTAACTTCATTTCAGAGGTTCTCAGAATCTTGACCAGTGATGCATAAGATTCAGTATATTTGTTATGTATACAAAATGGAATATAATATAAACAACGAATCTTGTAATCAATGTACAGTATAATAGTGTGCGAGGTTTCTATAGCGACAACTGGCAGTCAGCAATGTTTTTGTGTGACGTCATGGCTACGTCACGCTCAGTGGCAACATGGCCGCCCTCGCTCTTGCTCTCTTCCTCTCGTGTTGTCGTCACAAGGGGTTACGCCTCTTGAGCCTCACCGTGTTTATTACCGGCAAGAAGTTTTGCATTCACTTCCACATGGACAGATGCGTGTCAATACAATCAGCTTACACCATGTCCTCTTATTATACACAGGTGTCAATGTATTAAGAGTATTATTGTGAACCGCTTTCATTACTTTAATTACATTCACGAAGGCATACCCACATTATCATCTTAGTCACCATATTCATCCTAACACAACTACACACCAATCAAACTTCTCCTTAATAAAAAAAATAACGTGTCATAAATGTGTCCGACTTGATAGGGTGCATAGTGCTGTTCCTTCCATTAGGCAAGTACTGTATATTCATCCTCTTGTACAATGCACCAAGTCTGTCTTTTCATTCTGACTTACGGCCAAAAATCACTGCAGCATTAAGGGACCCTGCATGTGATGTAGTCTAAAAATTGGAGATAGATGAGTCTTCCAAATATTGCCACGAAACACCAACTATAGGGATGTTTCGTGAGATGGTCAGGAAGAATCAGAAGCCTCAAGTTTTCATACACGATCATAGGGTCCTTAATATACACACAGCAAGAGTTTCTCTCCAATAACCCATATACTCATACTTCAGTAGTAACATTATCAAATTTCCTCATCTTGGTTTGTGCCTGTTTCTCCAATACCCATCCGACTGGTTGATCATGGCCCTGTCCTCGATGCCTTCCTATAAGTATGCCCATAATTATGATCAGTTGTGGTGTTGGCAATGACAACTGTTTTAAGGGGGTGCGGGAATAGGGGGACAGGCTTGGGGGGGGTTAGGGGGGTGCGGGAGTAGGGAATAGGCTTGGGGGGGTTTGGGAGGTGCGGGAGTAGGAGGACAGGCTTGGGGGGGGGGGGTTAGGGGGGTACGGGAATAGGGGACAGGCTTTCTACCCACCCCAAGCCTGTCCCCCTATTCCCGCACCCCCCAAACCTCCCCCCCAAGCCTGTCCCCTACTCCCGCACCCCCTTAATCATGAGGGTTAAGGGGATACTGTAGGCTACATCTGGTACTATTGGCCACAGCAATTCGTAAACACACTTTTTTTTATTAAGGGTTTACAACATATAGAAAATTTAGGACTACGTGACTGCCATGCAACCTTATTATGAATTTACCGTTTAGCAATCACCGAATCACTTGGTAGACCTTTCATTGCAGTACTTCCACAATAATGACATCTCTTTCCATACAGCCTGTGTAAAAAAATTCCTGTGACCAACTGTACATTAGAGCCCCTTGATTCCACCAATGTATAGGCCAGGAAACACTACTAGATTTAAAAATATAATCGTGGCCTGTTGCCTGGAATAGTTTGGAGGAATCATCAGTTACTCCAGATCTACTGTTTTGTCTTCTTAAGGGAAAAATTGACTTTAGTTCACTCACCAAGGTTTGTTGAAGATTAATCTCTGGCTTGAAGAAGTTTCGTTAGGTGAAACATAACTAAAAAATATAGAGATTCATAAAAAGCACATGGCTGCATGAAATTAGGTGTTAAGGGGGTGCGGGAATAGGGGGACAGGCTTGGGGGGGGGGTTTAGGGGGGTGCAGGAGTAGGGGACAGGCTTGGGGGGGTTTTGTGGGGTGTGGGAGTAGGGGGACAGGCTTGGGGGGGGTATGGGGGGTTAGGGAATAGGGGGACAGGCTTGGGGTGGGTAGAAAGCCTGTCCCCTATTCCCGCACCCACTAACCCCCCCCCCAAGCCTGTCCCCCTACTCCCACACCCCACAAAACCCCCCCAAGCCTGTCCCCTACTCCTGCACCCCCCTAATCCCTCCCCCCAAGCCTGTCCCCCTATTCCCGCACCCCCTTAATTAAAGGATATTTGTCTCTAATAACTAAAAATAATTAGTTAAGACAGTCAGCCACAAATTATAGGTTCATGTTAAATTACTGTATGGAGTTGGTGATCACTAGTGAGACAATGATTCTAACAGTGTGAATCATTAAGAAATATAAATATGTATGTGGTTATCAATATAAAAGCATGTTAATAATTATAACAACGCAAATATTTCCAGAATCAAAAGAAACAGATAGTTTTAACCATTAGAGAGACAATTACAACCATACTGAGGCTACTCCTACTCATATTATGAATTTTCGTAAAAAAAGACCAATGTTACGTAGAGGATATATCTCCTTCCAAATTATAATATTATCAATTGTGGATTTGACATCATCTAAACATTCTCCATGGCCAAAGTAGGTAACAACTTACATTTTATCCTTCTTAGGTAAATACTAAATGTCCTTCCCTTGTAACTCATTCGCGCGTGTATTCATTAAGAACACATAAACATAAAATCATGATTTATAAATTATCTATATTTCATATATCTACTGTATTATCAATATTTACAGTTGAAGATTTTCTTTCAGATTTCCTCTCTCTCTCTCTCACACACACACACACACACACACAAACACACACACACACACACACACACACACACACACACACACACACACACACACACACACACACACACACACACACACAAATCATTATGAAATGCAAAGATATTTCCTGCTTGGAAACACCTCCATCTTTGTTTCACATATTCATAGCTGTTCTGCTTGCAACAAACTTGTCCCTGCCGCCATCCCTCACTATCACATTACCTCGCACAAGTTGGCAAAAAGCGTGCTTGACAAATGAAAGCGGAGGAGCAACAGACGGGGGAGGGCTGGTGACAGGTGACAGGCAGGCCGCTCGACCCCTCCACCGCCCGCCCTAAATAAATCACACCTCTTGATAGACAAATAATGGGAGGAAGTTGGAGAAGAGGTGTGCATGCACGCCACCCATCCAATTTGCCACAATGATTTCCAATGGGGGAAGGCAAGCAGCACCAGTGAGTGGCCCCTAGTGCATTTACAGCCATGTGTGTGCGGTTTGTGATGTCCTTTCCCAACAGAGTGCATTTCTACAAAATATGCACAGTTAGAAGTCGCATGTAAATTGTTTTATAGGCGAACAGCAGTTTTGAGTCTGTTTACCCTCAAGTAACGTAGTGACGTCTATTGTATTTTTCTCTGGTTAACACACGACGATTGTAGTACGAACATTAACCGGGAAAAAAACAATTATGAGCCAGACTAAAAACAATTGCTTACCTACTATGTATTGTGCATAGGATAACCATACCATATAGGGTTTAAAATACCGTAAGAATAACCAGATTACCCAAAGTTAAGAAAAGTAAGAATTGTCCAGTGGATTGAGGTGAATGATTCTTCCAATTTGTTATTATAACTGTGTCTGTCCATACTCGATAAACCAATGTCACCTTCCATCTACCGACAACATCTTGAGCCTACCAGTTCTAAATTAGTATATATAAAAAAGTCATAAGATATATAGGTAATAACTATGGCTAGTAAGTTGGCTCTGTAGACAATACCTGGTGCCATCATATCAACATTTGCCATTATGTATGGTACTTGAAATTTGATGATGATGAAGTAAAGCAGAAGAGAGAAGACAATATTAGGCAAGACAATATTATAGTAAACAAGGGATAATAAGGAAACAAAGGGGATGAACAGCAAGTACGATGCAAAAAGAAGGCAAGGAGAGATAGTTGAAGGGTGGAAAAGGAACGTCTCGGGTCCATAGGGGCGCTATAACACTTAGAATATTTCCCTATATCCAACCAAGTAATAACATGAATTCTGAATACGGTCCAGAGTTCGATAAGGCTCAAGAAGAATAAATAACTTGGAAAAGGAACAATTAGTTTGTCGAGATCCAGAGAGTGAACACACTTGGGCAATGCATGCAGTGGTCGAGGCGTCAAGCACACAATGTTCCCGGGAATGTGATTATACTCACTGCATCAGAAATTAGCCAACATACTTTTCAAAACTTGGCCACATGACGCAAACACGACATTTGCTACTTGTGTTTATATGTTTAGTTAATTTATTCAGGAGGTATGTCTGGTAATTATTACTTAGTTTTCAACTGAGGAAAGGGAGTCTCCTGTGAAATATTCCTTTTAAAGCCTCACCTATATATATTTCCTTCGACATTTTTCTGCAATCTCGTTATGCTCGTTGGGGGTAATATAGTGTTGGTAATAACTGGAGCAACTGATTCCTCCAAACTATCCAAGCAACAGATCACCATAATTTTTGTTAAACCTATATAGTCCTGTTTCCTGGCATACTTTGGATGAATCAAGGCACTCTAATGTACCAATAATGTATTACCTCCATAAATCCTAATACTGTATTGATATCGGTTAAATCACTCCCAAGTGGAAACATTACTACATACAGTGTATATTAACTATGGTCACGTTGACATAAAGTAACATGTAAACAAATGATACGATAAACTACCAGGAAGAAAATCATAATAATCTCCTGAAAATATTATCAATACCCCATGAGTGCCAGAGTTTTCTTCCCATATGAGTTTTCCCAGTAGTTGTTTAAGGGGGTGCGGGAATAGGGGGACAGACTTGGGGGGGGGGGTTTAGGGGGGTGCGGGAGTAGGGGACAGGCTTGGGGGAGTTTAGGGGGGTGCGGAAGTAGGGGGACAGGCATGGGGGGGGGGGTTATGGGGGTGCGGGCATAGGGGACAGACTTTCTACCCACCCCAAGCCTGTCCCCCTATTCCCGCACCCCCCAAACCCCACCCCCCCTAAGCCTGTCCCCCTATTCCCGCACCCCCTTAATATACAAACTGAATACAACACTGCTAAGAAAATGAATGACCGGAATGCCATTAATTAAGGGACCCTGTAATCATGTAGGAAAATTGGAGACTACTGATTCCTCCAGACTATATAATTATTCCATGCACCAAATAAACTCCTTCAATGTTGGTGGTGTTTCGTGGCAATGTTTGAAGGACACACTAACCTCCAATTTTCTGACTATACATCCTTAAGGAGGAGATTCGGTGTTGGTAAATTTGGAGCACCTGAATCCTCCAAACTATTCCAACCATTATTTTTGCTCTCCTGGTCCTGTTTCCTGGCATACTTTGGAGGAATCAAGGCACTCCAATGTAACAAAAGCGAATTACCACCTTAAGGAGTTAAATAATACAATGTTGTTGGTGGTGAATCTGAAGCAAGTGATTCCTCAAAACTATTCCAAGCAACAGAACACCAATACATTTATTCATTGTTTTTTTTGTTTCCTGGTATATTTTGGAGGAATCAAGGCTCTTATCATGTACCAAATAATAATACTATCCCTTTAACATTCAGTATCTGTTGTTGTTCTTTGCCTTCATAATATCCTCCAGAGTTAGTAATAAAAAAAATCCTGTTTTTGACCCACTAGAGGTTATTTTAATTACCTAACATCTCTTTGCTTTGTCATTTACCTCTTAGACAAACAATGGTAATCTTGTTTTTCTATCTTACTTCTAAAAACATCTTGCATTTATCCAAGTAATCTATCGTCGTTTATGGTATATAAATTGCTGTAGTATTTCCCTTTGGTAAGATTATTCATTTGGTGTTAGTCAAGGTAAAATGGCAAACTTCGACGGTCGCTGTTTTAGTATTAGAAAAGTTTTATGCTATTATCAGTCTACACAAGTATCAGAAAATATATCACTACAATACAGACGTGAGAGTTCCTGGGATCATTTTAATCATTCCAGTCCCATCCATATTTTGATTTGATGAATTCTAAAGTCTTTGTGAATACCAACTTATTCTTGTGTTTATATATGGTGTGTGTGTATGTGTGTGTGTGTGTGTGTGTGTGTGTGTGTGTGTGAGGATATGAAGGGCAAGAAAGGCCAAGATGACTAAGATATTCCATGTCGTGGAACTAATCCGATATTTTTATTTATTTATTTTTATTATCATTATTATTTATTTATTTTTTATTATTATTATTTTTTTTTTTTTTTTTTTTTTTTTGCTTCATTTCCCCGCATTCCTGACTGAAGTTGAAAGGAAACAAAACAGTTATTATGTGACCAATATAATATTATGTGTTACTGCATTATAACACTTTGGGAATATTGTTTTTCCTGGGAAATCGTTCGACATTAGTCTAAGTGAATTATATAATGATAATGTATAATGTATAAGATATTTAATATATTCCGAGGACACAAATTTTATTAGATAGAAGTAAAATTTTAGCCACAGTGAAATGGTTAAGGGAGTAGTACACTTTTGGTATATTGGAGTGCCTTGATTCCTCCAAACTATGCTAGGAAACAGAACCAAATGAATAAAAATACTGGTGGCCTGTTGCTTGAAATAGTTTGGAGGAATCAGTTGCTCCAGATTTATCAACACTGTACTTCCCCCTTAAAACATATTTATATTATTTTGAAGTGGTCTCTTTAGTCACTCACGTATTTACCCACAAATATATGTATGTTACTGCTGCAAGAAATAGGAAACAGGAAAAACACACAGCGACTGATCTTGCCCTCTAAGGTTTGCTCTTGACGAATGACGAATGATACAATTGAAGGGAAATTATTCCTTCTATCTCTGTCAAGAAACACGTTATTATTAATTAAATGGCTTGGTATGTATTGCGGCAATTTGGAGAAATTGGTTTACTGAATTAGCCAAAGTATCTTCAGTCCTTTTGGAATCAACTTGAGAAATATGATGTACTCTACTCTATTTGTTTTTCTTGAAGGGAATATCGAGGTTTTTATATGTGACAGTGAAGTCTCTCTACTTGACTTTCCAGTTTACAAGAGCACATCAACACTATAATGTACAAAACCGTCCAGGCAAAGTATTCAGTAGGAACATGCTCTCAGTACTTCATTCGACGAGTCAACAATTTTCGAAATACATCTGAAAAAATAAAAATAAAAATATAATAAATAACAAGTGAAGAATATGTCTATCTCCCTTAACTTGGAAAACTGATGGAGTGGTAACAGCTATAAGTCTATCTTCAGGACTATAGTGCTCTCAGCTCCCAAAGGAGACCATCACATGTGGTATGTAAATTGTGGTTGTCATACTCAGAAATACTCAGAAATATCAAATGTCAAGTTCATTACATGCACAAACCTTTGGGATTGAATATTTTCTACCGTGTTCCTTCTCCCGAGAGAAACACGGCCTTAAATTCAGTGAGAAGAGAGTTAAAGAGTTCTGAGCAGTAACCCTCTTTTTAGAGACGAAAAATAAAAACGAAGTGCTGTTAGGAGGAAAGAAAAGATTCCAACGAAAGAAGGAGAGAAAAATGGCGTCTGGGTAACCTCTGGGGCCACGCAGAAGAAAATCCTCCGAGAAGAATCAGAGAAACAACACCAACAGCGAGCCTTTCCTTCCCTCAGATAAGACCACGGCCTGTGAGTCATGGAAGGTCTTACTGGGGGGGTTTCTTAAGGGGGGGGGGGGGGTAGGACAGTGTTGGTAAATCGTGAGCAACTGATTCCTCCAAACTATTCTAAGCAACTGGCCACCAATATTTTTGTTCATCTGATATTGTTTCCTGTCATACTTGGGAGAATCTAGACGCTCCAAGGTATCAAAAGTATACTCTCCCCTTAAGGTGTTTCCAGCATTCAAAAATATATTAACCTCTCGAAAAAAGATGTGTTTTTCCATGTTATCCGAGTAATCCCAGATGACATATCTTGTTTCATTACTGATGTTCTTGAGTTAAAATCTACTAGTTAACTCATTACAAACAACAGTTATTTAACACAATATTCTTTGACTAACACCAGATTAAACAAGCTAACAAATGAAAACCCCTGACGTCAAATAGCAAACATAATTGGTCGTATTTCTTAATCAAACATTTCTAAAATATATATTAGATTATTTCACACTCTGTATGTATTCATAATGTTTATTGAAGTGCTTTATACACAATGAGTTTCAGTATGCATTTTTATAGGTGTAAGCCTTTCCCAAGACATTACCATCACAATATCCTTGGCTTATATCATAGTTTTTGTATAATATATTGTGTAAGATAAAGACTAGAGGATCTAAGTCAACTTAATTTCTGCACCTGTACAAAGTCTACCACACCAGGGCACATGTCTTATGTCTTTCACTATTTATCAAAGGTTTTAGAGTCAAATATGCTTCTTTCAGATTTCCGGGTGTACTTTATCCCACTATGAAAGGGCTGGATGATGGAGGAAGCCTATGTCTGGCCAAATGATGATAAACCCTCTACTATTATGTTTAGGTAACTTATGCTTCTCGGTATCGACTGTGAATCATCTGTTTTTTTGTTTTGTTTTCTTCCATGCACCTAATTATTTAATTCTTAGAGTTACGTGGATCATATTGTGCTACAGAGTTGATAGGCACAGGCAGAAGGCACAATGTTTGGAGTTGTTCCTTCACCACAGTGTATACTCGAAGGTTACTTTTAACATACTGTATATATTGAATGATGACAGAGTTGTTTCTTCACGCTAGACAAACTTATTGGAACTCAAAAGACTAATGCAAAAAAAACTTTTACACGGGTTGGAAAAAGTTTTTGGTGTTCATGTATCTGAATGTGCCTTTGTTAAAATTCCATGTAGGTTGTCTTTAACCGCTATTCCTTCACGAATGTATTTAATTGTAGTAGTCAGGATGGATCAATAACCTATGATGGACAGTAAGAGACTATAATGATTTTGCACCGTCTTACACTAGACAATTATACTGACAGTAAGAATGTCTCTGTACCTGACCCAAGACCTTAAATACTTACCATTTCCTAGATACAAGTGTGACCCATGGTTTGTGTAACTTCAGATTAAGATAAAAAGTAAATAATTTACTTTCTATGCACACAACTTCAACTAACTATCCATACAATAAAAAAGAATTACATACTTCGACAGCAAACTCGGTTAAGGGACCCTGTGATGTAATCAGAAAATTGGGGGTAAATGAGTCCTTCAAATATTGCCACGAAACACAGCCTGTATGGAATGAGCTTGTTTCGTGACATGGTCAGGAGGAATGAAAAGCCACTAATTCTCATACACGATCACAGGGCCCTTAAAGGCACCACTTTATTTTTTATTTTATTGATATTTTTTAGTTAATTTATATTTGCTACACGACCCATTATTCTTCAGACTGCCATGCAACGAGTCATCCTACCCAATAGTACAGTAAGGGTCCAACTAGTTTGTCTTAATATACCCAGCTCACCTTGGTAGTATAGTACTGGGGAAACTGGTTTTTATTATACCACGTTCACGAAAAAAATGACACAAACTTTTACCCAAGCACAAAAACCTGTGCTGAAAGCTTACCTAAACTCCTTGCCCATGATCAGGAAATGTCAACTAAACAGAGAATATTCTATATAATTATGTTATGCAGTGTCTGTGGTGGTAAATATTCTTTGCTCAGTAGTGTACCAGATCTGATTCCTGATGACGTTAATATAAACTCATATGCACTATATACAACAGACACAATTAAGTGTATTAGTAATTTTCAGTGGAAGGAACTGTGCACATATCAATTCATAACGACATAATATTTATTACAATTATGACAAAGTTACGTCATACATTACAAATTAATTTACCTTTTATACAATAATTTTCTATCATGTAAGATAACATAAATCTTCAATGAAAATCATCCCTCCTACACGTCTGAAGGTTTCCATGTATATATGTATACGTGTGACTGGAAGTGTGGAAGCGGCGGCGCGGCGAGGTGTACAGAGAGAGAAGAGCTGAGGAGAGGGTAGACGGGAGGGGGCAAATGGAGGAGGAGGAGGAGGAGGGGGTCGAAAGGAGGGTTAGGGTAGTTACACAGAGGGGGATGTGAGGAGTGGGGAGTGTGTGTGTACCAGGGAGGTTATACTGGGAGGAGGGGGATGGTTGTGAGAGAACTGAGTGGGATGCAACACCACTCTTTAGCATGGGTCTATAAGATGAGGAGACAATGAATGTATCGTAAGGGAAAGGGAAGAAAGTAAGGAGAGGGGAGTGGGGTACTCTGCTGAGAGGTATAGTTGCCTGCAAATGTTTCGGTATACATACACAGGATAGTTCAAGCAATATATTAACTCTTATACATACCCTTACGACAATTTATTTTAATTGATAAGTAAGATCCATGCAGCTCACTGTACTACATGAAGTTGTCACATTGTTTACATAAGTCACCCTATTGTGAATTGAAACTTTCGCAGGCAACTGTACCATTCACAGAAGGGGGTGGGAATTTGAGGGGTTACCATCTGGGGAGAAATGGTGTGAGGGGGGGCATGAGGAAGAGGTGAGGAAATCACCTTAAGAGAGATAGGGAAATGGAGAGCATAATATCTAAGGATGGCTGGTTGGAGGGAAGGGATAGAGATGGGGAGTAGTTACCATCTATGGAGAAGAGCATAGAGGGGAGGTAAAGGGAAATGAGAGGAGTATACTATTAGAACCATAGGGGAGGAGAGAAGGGTAGCGTCCTTAGCTGTGGTACGTGAGGTGCATCTCAAAACACGGACCTGACCAGCGCTGCTAACTAGGTGAGCGAGTGATCGTTATATTGAGGGTTGGTAATAAGCAGTTCGGAATGTAATTTGCCTCCCTTGCTTGGTGCAGTCAACAACGTATTGCAGACCTTGGAGGCCTGCATCTGCCGCCGCGTGCTCCGGCCACACATCCTCCCACCTACTTTCGCCTCTCCTGCATTAAGTTCCGTCCTCTAAGGCTGGATGTCTTGCCGCCTTGTGTTGCCACTCTAGATGGTGAATCCCTCCTCAGGACGATATTACCAAGTCAGGATATTACTCAGCTAGTGATGGTAAGACAAGGGAGCTCTGTGGCCAGTTGGGTTATGAGGTAGAGGATGAGGATTAGTGGTAATCCCATCCTTGGGTGAGCGAGAGTCATTGCAATAATACTGGAGTGTTGCTCGCCGGCCCTCCATCCCCTCAGCATTCTGTACTTCAAAGCGTTGTTACTTGCTTGCTGTGCTTTTGTCGGAACGTTTCGCTCTTTCCTGTTGATTTTCGTTCCCGGCGGGCGTTACCGTAGCGGAGTATTAAGGCATAGATTTGAGTTATCGGGTAATTCAGCGCTGTGCCTTGGTCTGCCCGTGCTGCCCTATAACTCCCATGCCAGCAATAATCTGGGCGAGGCATTTTACTAAGGTTCCGGGACGCGGATATTGCAACATTTCCAAGTCGAACCGCGTAACAAGGTAGTTTCAGCCTCTCCCTCTATATTTCCAGTCCACGTTATCATTTCGGTATTGCAAACAGGATTCAGACGAAGACTTTGAGCTTGGTAGTCCTGAGAAGCTTGAAGCCCTATACTCAAGCCTCCTCTATGAACCATTATTTACTGTGATTGAACGAAATTATGTAGCTTCTCCCCAGCTGGACATTTGTATTACAGAGCGCGACCGAAGGGTTTCCCGTCTCTAACGCACAGTTTCATATTGCTTCAGACATGAGCGGACAGCAGACGACGGGTTCCTGCCAGACATCTGATAAATAACGTCTCCCTACAAGTCCTCCTGCATTCCCAAATCAGCATAGGTCCTGTAGTGACTCCCATCGTTCGCTTGCCATCCTTGGGGACCGTCCTCCACCAGGGAAAAATACTGAATGATAAGGTGTAAAAAACTGGTGGAGTGTGGTCAGGGGAGGGCCGAGTGTCCAGCCAGGCTCGTGGGGTTGCTAGATGCTAAATGACTTCAATAAGTTCTATCTCTCCTCTCTCGGACTGATTTATTACGTGGAATTCGTACAGGCACGTCTCGCACCGTAAGAGTCTTCTCGGACGCTGCTTGAAGCCATCTTGTTTTTAGTACATAGAGAGCTATTAATATTTTAGGGAAAGTGCGCGGTCAGCCCCGCCGCTGCCTCGGGGCTCCAACCCGTATATCTTCTACCATAACACCGTCGGCTAGACATTGTTATCGTTGTTATTACTCCCACGCCATTGTGTTCAACCATTTCCATTTCCGTTGTATTATCAAGCTGGATCCATTGTGAACACACGTCCTCCTTACGTCCAGTCCAACATAAACGTAAACAAACATATCAAAATAAAGTTTTTATTTATAACAATACAACTAACATCACACAGGAACATGATTAAGCATCTTCACATAAAATAAAAAAATATAACACTGACTAAAGTATATATATATATATATATATATATATATATATATATATATATATATCATGTGTTCTGAGAGAAGGAGGCTTTTCTCATCTTGGGTCTGGCTGGCTGACTGACTGGCGGGTTTTGCGTGCGATGCGATATTCCCGCCTTGTGTGTACGTGTGCGTGTCTGTGTTTCGTCCGCGGTATCTCCCTTTCCTCCTCCTTTCTTCTCCCTCCCCACCTCTTCCCTCTCTCCATTCCCTCAAGCTCCCTCACAGGCTCTCTCATCCTCATCAATATGCCGTCCGGGTGAGGAACTTATACCAAAACACTGACGCAACACCAAAACTGTAAAGTAAACACGCGCACTACACCCCGAGTTGCGTCTAAATGTCTCGTCAGCTTCGTCGTCGCCTTTATAACATTTACATCTTCTACTCAGAGATCTCAGGAACACTTCTTAGCGTCTGAAAGTCAACCGTAGTCATATAAATATCTTAGATGGGATACACTGTTTCCTAAATTGAATAAACACCGTTATTCATGAACTGCTTAGCGACTGTGGGCGAAATGATTCAGAGGGGAAAAAATAGGCCCGGAAACTTGATCAAGACATCCAATCACACGATGCGTGGAGGCGGGGCTTAACGCGCGCCACACACTACTCAACTCTACCCACATAATATTCTTTATTACTATGGCATTAATCAATATTCTTGAGTTACAACCTTTTATGATACAATCAGATGTTAAGGGTATATAATACACACCATTAATACTGATATTAGGTACTTTACTGAAGGGAATTATAAAGCAGTAACTGGCACCTCACCACCCAATCAGCTACAAGCAATAGGCCTAGTGACAAGGCGGAAGCAATGTACACAAAAACTTAAGAGCATGTTAAGGCATTCTGTCTGCCTTACAATACTTGTACCTGTGTACCAAATGCATTGAACAATTTGCATTATATCTTGTTCATCTATATGTTGTCTCTCATTTTTTCCTTCTTCCCTTGTGAGATGCAAGAGAAGTGAGAGAAAACGAACATGATGGGAGACTAATGCAACTCTGCAACGTGAATAAATTTCAAGAAATTGTTCCTCTGGGCGCCGAATTAACACTTAAACATAATTTAATCCAATTGGAACGACTTCATCAGAAGAGTTCATGATTAGGCTATACAGACGAGCAAGATCACCAAATTAACAAACTGTTGCTTAATTAACAATTAGGAAATGGCACACATCCTACAAAAGACCACCCGCTGATTATATTCCCACGTCTAGCTCAATGATTCTGATATCGTGGGGAGCACGTGACCTCCCCAGTGACGTCACCTAAGACGGCCCGCTGATTGGTTGGGTCATCACCACCATGGGAGGTCCTGGCAGGTGAGGGGGGCGGCGGCGGGTGACGGCCGCTGAGGCACACAGAAGGCCGCTCTTCCCGCCCGCCGCCTGTCCTCTCCAGTCCTGACTCACCCCACTCTGTTGTGTCTCCATCCATACTATACCTTCACTTGGCGATTCCCTGGTTAACTCACCTTCCTACCTACGTCTCAGTCCTTGCCTTATCTCGTCCCATCCACCTTCACCCCTTTTACAATTCCCTGGTAACCTCACCTTCCCACCCATGTCTCAGTCCTTGTCTTATCTCAACCCACTCAAACCTTCACCCTCCTTTCCTTAAGCTCAAAATGCCTCATTCTCTGCTTTCTACAGATCGTCAACACTGCTGTGATGATTAATGGATGTATGAATAATGAAATATATACTTCGTCCTGCTCATATCATGTAAGATTAAATAAAATATGATTTAAATAAATAATTTATATTTTCTTACTCCATCTTTTGAATATATATTTTTCATATATAATTATAATAAACTCAGTGTTTCATTATCCTTTCACTGTGGTTATTACAAATAAACAATATCATATCACAAAAATATTCCATGTGCTTCGTTAAGTTTGTCACCGATAAACTTCCTGACTGTAAGACTGGGACTGGTATAGTAAAATAAAATTGTAATTGTGTTTTTCTTTTTGATTTGTTTATTATACAACATTATTCTCTATCCATACCATATATAAGAATATAATAAAATGCTTACCACAACTGGGCGTAAATCTCTCCATCCTCTACATAAAATCTCATTAAAATCTTTATGCATACCGGCCGAGGACATACACAGTTACACACACCTCTAGAAAAAATATCTTGTTGGTACCCATAGTAAAAATGGATACAAATTAACAGTAAGGGTGATATTTTCTTGTATCCTACATATAATGAAAGAAATCACAGAGACAAACTCACCAACAATCGGTCAAATTTATACACTATAGTTTTCACACCCAACTTAATACATCTAATAACATCTACAAAATTCTTAACGTTATCAACAAGTTATACACTAGTTTTCACACCCGACTTAATACATCTAATAACATCTACAAAATTCTTAACGTTATCAATAAGTTATACACTAGTTTTCACACCCAACTTAATACATCTAATAACATCTACAAAATTCTTAACGTTATCAACAAGTTCTGGTGCCGTGGAAATCCTGAATGAAAGTAAATACCGTACAATAAGGCAACAAATCTCAGTCTGGCATAAAAGAACCATACCTGTACTATATTGATTACATACAAATACAGATAATCAGAGAAAATATATAATAATGTTTCGTTTTATATACTTTATATTAAAAATTCTATACTATATCAATAGGCCATATCCAGTTGATTTCAAGAGGTTTCCTGGGGATCACCATATCGTCCCATGCATGAGGGTCCAATTACTCCCATTTTATTGTGTTGCATTTGTCTCACATCACAAGTTTAATTCGTATCTCGTGGAACACCCAAATACTATATCTATATATATACCTAACATTACTTTAAGGACCCTGTGATTGTGTATGGGAATAGGTGACTTCTGATTCCTCCTGACTATGCCACGAAACGAGCTCCTTCCTTATAATAGGTGCATGGTGTTTCGTGACAATTTTTGAAGGACTCATTTAATTAACTCCAATTTTCTTACTACAACACAGGGCCCTTAAATTAAGTGAGTCGTTGTTGTGACCAATCTGGAGTCTACGTAGCCCTTAGAACAATGCAAGAAAACAGTTCACCTATACATATACTCAAGTGGTCTATTTTGGCCATAGTTTGGAGGAATTAATAGCCTTCCAATTCAGCAAAAACAAAATTAATACCCTTCATTCATTTAGAAAAAAAAAGAGGGTGAAAAAACGCAAATACAAAATTAGGAAGATATAAAATACCAAACCACTGTTATTAGTGCTATGAACATATTATTTTTATAATAGTATTTATGATCTTTTATAACATAAGGATACAATTCTTAAATAAATGTGTATTTATATATGGTTTTAACCCTTTAGATAACTAAACGAGTCATGACAGCGCAAAAACAAAGCTCTAACTTAAAGAATGTAGCAGTTTCCAAAGCAATACTTTCACCAGTTTTAGAGTTATAAATGTAACGTGTATGAAGATTTTGAAAGACAGTGTGACTCAAAGTGTAGGAAGGAACGTGACTCACCCCATAGCATTGAGCATTGGATGGCTTCCCTCTGCATAATATATACAGGTTATTACAATCACGTAAATACATAGAATAAATAACAAGTTGTACATACATTCCAAGCTAGGTGCATCATAATTTACCAACAGGTATAGTAGCTGGCAGTATATACCAGGAACTGCAGAAACAAATAGAGTCTGCTCCCAGTCTCGTCTAGGTCAAAAGTAGAACATCGGGCATATTCATAAAGAGGAAAAAACTGAGTCACTTCTTTCTCTCTCTGACCTTTTACCAGTGCAACGTTCCATCCTCTTTAACGTGGCACTTTAATAACCTGCACATACATCCACCCACCCACCCACCCTCTTTTCACTACCCACCTGTTTTCCCACCCACTGCACCCTCCCTACACCACCCACATCACTAACCCTTCCCCCCACTTCATTATAGTCTCCTACATCTTTACACAGGCCTAACTCACACTTTCTATCCAACAACACAAAACATCCACTACAGTGTAACTTTCTTTCTTAAGGAGATAGTATAAACTTTTGGTAAATTGGAGTGCCTTGATTCCTCCAAAGTATGTCAGGAAACAGACAGACACAGATGAAGAAAATTAATGGTATCCTGTTGCTTGAAATAGTTTGGAGGAATCATTTGCTCCAGAGTTCCCACCCACAACAACAATGTGCTATATACCCCCTTAATAAAACTAGCACTACCCCCCCCCCCCAATCCCTCTCTTACACACATGCACACACTCAAGCTTCCATGCACTTCACATCTTTGCCTGCATTGCTTACTTGACATCTTTGCCTGCATTGCTTACTTGACATCTTTGCCTGCATTGCTTACCTGACATCTTTGCCTGCATTGCTTACTTCACCTCACCTCACTCTGTGCCACCTAATGTTGTTCCCACACTTCTCTCCCAGACAACTTGGACACACAACAGCTGACTCGAGAGAAGAGAGGAAAAGTTACATCTCTTCAAACGTGTTTTTCACCAACTCACTCTCTCTCTCTCCTCTCTTTCTCCCCCCCTCCCTCTCACCTCCTGTACGCTCTCCCGCTCCCACCCTCCCCCAAACACCAGCCAAACCCTGTCCATTCCCCTTCCTTCTTCCTCCCTCTCTTCCCCCCTCCCCACCCCCATCTTCCTACATCCCTCCTCTTTCCTGCTCTCACTCACTCACTCACTCACTGGCCGCACTCAATGTGGCATTTTTAATTTTCCATTCATTAGAAGAATTTTGCTTTCAATAAATGCGCGCGCATTCTAATGATGATTTTACAATAATTATTCTTAGTGTAAAACTGAAGGAGTCTAAATGTTTCAAGATTATCCACCTTCATCCAAGGGTCAAGAGTTTTGAATTTATATCATAACATTATATATGTGTGCCATCGTTCAAAAAAGTATCTGAAAAAATTCGGCAACTGCAATAAGACAAATCGGACGAAAGTTTCTGGTAAATGGTAGAATATAAGACGTGAAGTCTTGTTCATTATGAGAGCCATCGCACCCTATTTTTCAGATACTTTTTTGAGCAATGGTACAGCCATGGCTCATAGTGCTGGACCAGGGTCCAAGGAGTGTTGGAGAGCAGCTGAACAGAGTTCGAACAAGTGAATTTTCCAAACCATTCTCAACGTTGAGAGAGGTTTAGAAGACTCAATTTTTTCGAATTCTGTTCAGTTGCTCTCCAACACTCATTGGACCCTGATCCAGCACTATCAGCCATGGCTGTACATACCTATATATTTGTTTCTTCATCTATCAATCCATCTATCTCTTTTTCTCTTTAACTACCTATCTCTAGTCTCACCTCATGTCAACACACACAAACACATACACACACACACACACACACAGAACCAAGGTGTGCGCAGCTTATAAAGACAGCATCACGCACCGAACGTAATGGAGTACCTAATCACTAATCACTTATTTTGATTTCTTCGTCCAAGCCGCGTTAATTGGGAGTTAGTGTCAGTGGCAATTATCCTGAGAGAGAGAGAGAGAGAGAGAGAGAGAGAGAGAGAGAGAGAGAGAGAGAGAGAGAGAGAGAGAGAGATATTATGCAATTAGTTATTACTTTATAGTTCATTTTGAGCTTGACTATAATCACTGTATAATTTTTGGTTACTATATATTCATGATTTCTTACATAATTTTATAATGGAGTATTGTACACTCTTCTCCCGGACGGTAATTACCTAATAATAACGCACAATGTTTGGCAAATATATCTGGCACAAATGCTGGTAATTAGTGTAATTATGATCATATATTTAAAAACGTTATTCGATTCCTTCATACCACCAACCACACCCAGCCTGGTACATTAAGTAAAGAGGTGTCAGAATAACAATGAAATATCAGCCAACACATGTGTGTTCAAAGGTGTTGGACAAAACATTCTCCATTCGTCTGTTGACTCGTCAAATAAAAATGAAATCACCCTTGTGCAACTCTGTTACATTACAGTACTGTACTGTAAAGCATTGTATTCAACCTACATGTGATTATATATATATATATATATATATATATATATATATATATATATATATATATATATAGTCTATTCTCTATGTAATACTTCACACCTATACTCTATCCTTTTCCATCATTCTCTTGTTGTGTTCCATGTGTTGTATTGGTGCAGTGCGTGTTGCCTGGCCGCCTCTGACCACCTTTGTTGCCGCGTCCCTGCCTGCCTGGCGTCGGGAGCAACAACAACAACGGGGCCGCTGCAGTGCTCGTCAAAGGAAGGCCCCAGCCACTAGCCTTAAGGTCTCCGTCCGCGCGCAAAAAGAGATGAAAAAAGGGGAAAGCGCTACCGTTTCTCTAGTCGCGAAAAGACGCATAAAAGTTTTTCTCACGCGCGCGCACACATGTTCTCAGACGCACACACACACTCACTACAAACACTCGCATATGGAAAATCAACCGAACCAGACGGATTTCTCCATCATGGTCCGGTTAACATAGATTTCAACACCTTTTCATGATACTATAAACTGGTCACCTTGGCTTTGATTTTAAGGGACTATGGGCCGTATTCAAGAACATGGATGGTGTATACGATGGTGTGGTACCGGTACGATGGCTCTATTGTTTTTCTATGGAGCCGTCGTACCGGTACCACGCCATCGTATGCACCACGGATGTTCTTGAATACGGCCCTATGTACAGTACCGTCGTCAAAAAAAAAAAAAAAAATGTGTCGCCTCATTGTGAAATTTATGAATAGGTTAATTAATGAGGAATTGGTGAGTTTTTTTCAGTTGATAATACAGATATGAATCTCCTTTACCTCACTCTCTCTCTCTCTATACTTATAAATACCTTTCCTCTCTCTCTCTCTCTCTCTCTCTCTCTCTCTCTCTCTCTCTCTCTCTCTCTCTCTCTCTCTCTCTCTCCATACTTATAAATACCTTTCCTTTCCTCTCTCTCTCTCTCTCTCTCTCTCTCTCTCTCTCTCTCTCTCTCTCTCTCTCTCTCTCTCTCTCTCTCTCTCTCTCTCTCTCTCTCTCTCTCTCTCTCTCTCTCTCTCCATGCTTACCTATATACCTTCCCTACTTCCCTACCTACAAACTTACCTATACCCATATACCTTCCCTCCTTCCCACCCCCCTCTGGGACCCCCTCTCCTGCTTGCACTGTATAACACCTGCACGTCCCTCCCTCCCTCCCTCCCTCTCTCCCTCTCTCCCTCCAACCAACTGACCCTCTCTTTCTCCCTTTTTCTTCCTCTCACTGCTTTCTCTCTTTCTCTGTCTTTCTCATTCTCTCTTTCTCGCTTTTTTCCTTAATTCCATACACGTCCTCTTCACTCTCTTTCTCTATATTTCCCTCCCTTTCTTCTCTCTCTCCATTACCCTCCCTTCCTTCTCTCTCTCCATTCCCCTCCCTCCCTTCCTTCTATTTCACTATTTCCCTCCCTTCCTTCTCTCTCTCCATTCCCCTCCCTTCCTTCTCTCTCTCCATTCCCCTCCCTTCCTTCTCTCTCTCCATTCTCCTCCCTTCCTTCCCTCTCTCCATTCCCCTTCCCTCCCTTCCTTCTCTCTCTACATTCCCTTCCCTTCCTTTTCTCTCTCCATTCCCCTTCCTTCCCTTCCCTTCTCTCTCTCCATTCCCCTTCCTTCCTTCTCTCTCTACATTCCCCCTCCCTTCCTTCTGTCACTTTCCATTCCCGTCCCTTCCTACCTTCTGTTTCACTATTTCACTCCTCTCCTTCTTCCTTCCCTAGCCCCCTCCCTCCCCAACCCCAACCCCAACCAGCCAACACTACGGTCCTGCATTGCCTGATCCGTGAGAGCGAGGTGCCTGGCTTAAGCACTGTGTTGGTGGCTGCCTGGGAAAGTTGTGAGGGATGGCTAAATATCCGACCACCACAGATGCAACTCAACACACACTGGGTATTTTCAATCACAATCCTCCATCCTCGGAATAATAATAATAATAATAATAATAATAATAATAGTAGTGGTAGGGAGTCTGTGCGCCAGTCAGCCAAGGGATTGAAGCATAAAAGTCATTGTTAAGGTCTCAGATGATGCTTTGCTATTTAATGATACAAGAATATGTATACATACATACAGAGGGATATAATAATGTAGACTACATAGAAAGAGACATAGTGATACCCTATATAGCTGAGATGTCATGTTACATAATTATATACATTATGAAACTGTCAATAGGATTATAATAATGTACATATAAAGAGACATAAAGATACCCTTGCTGAGATGTCATGCTACATAATATTATATACATTATGAAACGGTATATATGCTGATGTTTATGATGATATTTATACTATACATTGTACCATAATAATTATAATATTGTGTTCTTGGTTATCGAGGGTATCATAACTCCAGATTCATTTTCCTTTATATATCTTCGCACACTTTCGGACCCCAGCTAACCTCTTTGGATTTGTCTCAACTGTTTCTTCTTCCCAGGCATATCGCAGAACATTTTTTTTTTTTTTAATCAATGCTAATGAATAACAAATACTAAAACAAATGGTTCAGTCAAAAATACATGGAATCATCATATCGGTTCTCTACATCGGGTAACCAGTGAACTAACTGTCTTAAGAGGAGAGTATACTTTGGATAGATTGGAGCCCTTTGAGTCCTCCAAAGTATGCCAGGAAACTAACCCAGATGAAAAAAAAAACAATAGTGGTATCCTGTTGCCTGGAATAGTTTGGAGGAATCGTTTGCTCCAGATTTACCACCCAAAACAATGTGCTATATACACCCTTAAGAGGAGAGTATACTTTTAATACATTAAAATGCCTTGCTTCCTCCAAACTATGCCAGGAAATAGGACCAGATAAACAAATATAATGGTGGAATGTTGCTGGGAATAGCTTGGAGGAATCATTATCTCCAAAAATAGGACCAGATTAACAAATATAATGGTGGAATGTTGCTGAGAATAGCTTGGAGGAATAATTATCTCCCAAAATAGGACCAGATTTACAAATATAATGATGGAATGTTGCTGAGAATAGTTTGGAAGAATGATGAGGACCAGATTAACAAATATTATGGTGGACTGTTCGCAAAAAAAAAAGCTCATATCACAAATTTTTATAACAATATCTTAAAAACTTTTGGAGGAATCATTATCTCCCCAAATGCCAAAACTATACCCTCCTCCCCTTAAGTTTTTTTGGCCTCATTTCTATAAAGTCTGGGAAATAACTACTGACTGTGACTGCATGTGTTCCAGGTTTGAGTCTGGATGTAACAACTTTAATAATCCCTGGAAATATATAAAGTGTATATGCCTTGCTTGTATGCCTTGTTTGTTTGCTTGCTTGCCTCCTTACTTCTTGAATACACTCACTCCTTCCTTCAGATATCATATTCGTCCTTGTGTTTTGGTTATATTTCTCTCCACTGAATGCATCTGTAATATTTTTGTCTTGGTCTCTGATATTATTTTATATGGAACGTGTTTTTTCATTTTAAAATCCTTTTCCTATATTAACTGTTTTCTGAAAGCCAGCTTATAATATTATATAATCTACCTATCCTTCTATCTATCTATATCTATCTACATATTATCCTATATATCTATTTATCTATCTATCCATCCTTTCATCTACCTCTTCATCTTTCTATCTATTAATCAATTTACCTTTCCTTCTGTCTTACTATTATGTCTTTTTATCTCTATCTATCCATCTGTCCATTTATACATAGGGCCTACATAGATACGTACAAGACATACATACATACATACATACAAGACATACATACATACAAGACTTATATACATACATACAAGACATACAAGACATACATACATTCATACAAGACATACATGACATACATACATACAAGACTTATATACATACATACATACATACATACATACATACAAGACATACATACATACATACATACATATATACAAGACATACATACATACATACATCCATACATACATACATACATACATACATACAAGACATACATACATCTCTATCAATATGTATGTATGGTGCATAATGTCCTTTTCATATTTCTTTCTGTATGGTCAGTAGCACTTGCATTCCTTCCTTCACCCTTCCTGCTGGCCCCATAGTGGTCACTCTCACCTTCTAACTTATAAGACAGTCGCCCCAACAGCCCCGGCCCACGGAAGGAAGGAAGGAAGGAAGGGAAGGTAGAGAGAGATGCACCCAAAAAATATGTTAATCCTCCTTCACCTCCTTCTCCCTTCACCTCTCCCTATAAGCTCTTTCTCCCTCTTCTCCCTTCCCCGCCCGCTACACTGTTTTTGGTGAACTGGAAATCTACTTATAATTCACCAAACTTATGCCAGGAAATAAGACACATTTAGTACATGAGTATAGGGAATCTGGTTTATACCCTTTTCAATTGATCCATAGCAGATGACGTCTATAATACAGACCATTATGATAAACTCCTTTTTGACGTTTGAGGGACATAGAACAGAGAGTTAGTTATTCGCAATACAAAAAGAGAATATTGCTCGTGTGTGAAAAGAGGCAATAGACGTTTGAACAGCATCGATATTGAACCTGAATGAAATGAAAAGTGACTCTGGACTATTTTTACCTCCTCGATGCGTGTCCACCAATATGAGAACAAGTCTAAGAATAGTAAAGATATACTCTATTAATTCCTTGTGAGGATATTGAAATAAAATCTAGGGAATGTGAACGGTATCGAAATATCAACTTAAATACACAGGATTTTAACTAGGACAGTGGATAAAAATGTCGATGATACTTTATTAATTCCTTGTGAGGATATTGAAATAAAATCTAGGGAATGTGAACGGTGTCGAAATATCAACTTAATTAAGGTGGTAATTCTTTTTTAGTACATTGGAGTGCCTTGATTCCTCCAAAGTATATGCTAGGAAACAGGACCAGAGGAGCAAAAATATTGGTGTTCTGTTGCTAGGAATAGATTGGAGGATTCAGTTGCTCCAGATTTATTAACACAAGACTTCCCCCCTCAAATACATGCACAGGATTCGAACTCGGACCGTGGATAAAAAATGAATTTGTTGATGATAAATGTAAAAACTGAGGACTCATAATACGGTTGACCAGTTAATTGAATGAGTTGTTCTATAGACAGGAAAAGATATAATACTTAATTATTGACATATACGGTATACCGATTATCTAAAAGTGGTAATTTTATGCTATTAAGGGGAGGTTCTCTTGTTGGTGAAAAGGAAAGTCTCTAATTCCTCCAAACTATACTAAGAAACAGACACCCTTAAGGACCCTGTGATGTAGTCAGAAAACTGGAGATAAATGAGTCCTTCAAATATTGCCACGAAACACACACCTATATGGAAGGAGCTTGTTTCGTGGTATTGTCAGGAGGAATCAGAAGCCTCCAATTCTCATACACGCGATCACAGGGTCCTTAATGGTAGTAATTGGAGATCTGTTTCGTGGCATAGTTTGGAGGAATCAGTAGTTTACCAATTTACCAACAAGAGAACCTTCCTTAAACGAAATACATAACCCTACTACAGCTTGAAATGAAAAATATTTAAAGGGGTATAATGTTGGAAATTTAAGAACTATATAATTATACAGTATATACTGATTCTTCCAAAAGTGTATCAATAAACACTGTCTCGACATCCAAATATTCACTCAATCCCTTGTGTTTAATTGTGTAGCATAGTTATGAAACGTAGGTAGTCTTAAATTCGTCAAGAAACTTCTTTTCCTTTACCTAATGGACAAATAATAGTTATAGTGACTGACCACATAACAACGATTGACTAAAACAACATGTAAATCTGATCGTTCCAAGATACAGTTATCTATGATTTAATCCATTTGGTTATGGGCGAGTGATTATTATTATTATTTTTTTTTTTTTCAAGTACGGCCAAGAGTGGATGATATTTTGTCCTTGCTGTCGCTTTACCTATTAAAAAGTATATTTCAGTGACGTAATGAGTCTGTATATGTATAGGCCTATGTGTACAGTGCCATGCTGATTCTGTATATGTGTATAGTTCCGTAATGAGTCTGTATATGTATAGGCCTATGTGTACAGTGCCATAATGCTTCTGTATATGTGTACAGTGCCGTAATGAGTCTGTATATGTATAGGCCTATGAGTACAGTGCCATAATGATTCTGTATATGTATATATATATATATATGATTAAATACAATCATGAATAACATTTGTTTAGCAAGGAGGTACTCAGTACATCACTTTAGTATACTTGCTCTGTCAAAGTTATCTACAACAAAGTAAGATTCAAAGTAAAGATGTGAAGGTAAGTAGCAAAGTGGCTGGTATGAAGAGAGAGAGAATGAGAGAGAGGCTGTAAGAGGTGGTGGGGTGGGTGGCTGCGACGGACAGGCCAGCTTACGGAATAATACAAATGAATCTTGCGTCAAGAGCTCAAAGACAAGACAAGGCTGGCCGCGCTGGGGAGGAAAGAGGCTTAGTGCTTGCCCCTGACTCTTAAATAATTCACCCTCAGTAATGGCGGCAGGACACGGTCAGAGAGAAAGAGAGAGAGAGAGCGAGATCAACACTGAGAACTAGAAACTGTGTAGAAAACTTGGCAAGAAAGATTTCCATAAAAGGATGACAAAGTATTGTATTATTAGAATTATTATGAGAAACAAGGCTTATATATATATATATACTTTAGAGCCAAATTATGTAATACTGTAAAACCTTAGTATCATCACCAACTGTTATGGATGTGTATTATGTTATGTTAAATACGGCCCGTGGTATACTGTAAATGGCCACACCTATCTAGCTGAAGTAGGAATGACACAAGCACATATACTTTCATCCGTCCTCTGTTCAAACTATAGTATTATCCATCCTCAAACCAGTTTATCAAGGAATAGAAGACACCCAATGAATCTTAATGATCCAATTATGGCCTGAGAACGAAGGAAAGGTGGGCATGTGTGATAGTCCATTTATTTAGTGTTGTAAGTGAAGAACATCATGCAGAGAACTAACTACAACAGAGACAAGGAAACATCGCTCATATGAAGCCACAGAGACGCTGGGAGCCATAGTAAGACTTTATACCTACGCAACACCATCAAACACTCGCCTAGATAAGATGCAACTAAAGCGTTACAGATGCAGTCTAAGTGTTGTAAATGTTACTTAAGCTCCACCTCACAGAACCACATGTGAAGAAGTGAGGTGGGAATGAAGGAGAAGTGAAGAGGGAATGAAATGAGAAGGGAAAAGAGGGAGAAGTGAGAAGGGAATGAAGTGAGAAGGGAAAAGAAGAAGTGACGAGGGAATGAAATGAGAAGGGAAAAGAAGGAGAGGTGAGAAGGGAATGAAGTGAGAAGGGAAAAGAGGGAGAGGTGAGGAGGGAATGAGGGAGGATGGACGAGGAAATGAAGTGAGAAGTGAGGAGGGAATGAGGGATAAGTGAGGAGGGAAAGAGGTGAGAGATGAGGAGGGAGTGTGAGGGATACAAATTATCTACATATGGTCCTTGTATATGAAGCTATATATTTGACTATGCTGCTAACAAGTTCACTGAATCTATAGGTATACTTCGCTTACTATATTATCATGTAACTGGTTTGACGTATATAAATGGATACATTATTCAATACACAATAGACACTATATCCTACAAAATACACAAATATACAATGTAATGTATGCAATGAACTGAATTATATCTTAGAGAACTGTGGTAATAATGTACACACACACACACACACACACACACACACACACACACACACACTACAATACTCCGTGAAGACAGAAGTTAAATCTATCCAAGCCGCTTATCTACAGCCTTAGGGGAACTTGGGCATATACAGAATAAACTTATAACAGTGGTGAGTGGAGATACCTTGGCTACAGGCTCTCCACTTGATGTGTCTTTCTGTCTATGCCTCAAGCTCTCTCAACACACATACACACACACACAGATGGACAGACATCATGCATGCACGTACTAACACACACACACACACACACACACACACACACACACACACACACACACACACACACACACACAGATGGACAGACACATCATGCATGCAAGTATACTAACACACACACACACACACACACACACACACACACACATACAGACGAACGGACAGACACATCATGCATGCACGTATACTAACACACACATACACATATACACACACACAATCAAATAAATATACACACAAACAGACGTGTCTCTTCAATTTCCTCCTGCTGCTACTGCTACTCCTCCATGAAGCCCTTCTTTCTGTAAGTCTCCTCATTTTTTTTACTCACCTATCTATGTACAGTCGGCAGCATAAATTCGCGTCCATCTCATGTACTTAGTATTGCTAATTAGACCAGATAGTTGCATTCTGAACCCGTTTTTATTCCAACAACATACGTAATTTACCATATGAGAACTATATCTGTGATCCCTGCATTAAAATTCTATTACAACATCACTATAGCTCATACATATGCAGGTGGAAATGAAGCGAACTTATGCTGGCGACTGTATTATCTATCAATCCACCTGACTGGCTACCACCTCTTGCTCCACCACTTACATTACCACCACCACCACCACCACCATCACAACAACTGCCACTACCACCACCAATAACACCACCTTTATAACCATTACTACCACCACCACCACCATCACAACAACTACCACTACCACCACCAATAACATCACCTTTATAACCATTACTACCACCACCACCATCACAACAACTACCACTACCACCACCAATAACATCACCTTTATAACCATTACTACCACCACCACCATCACAACAACTGCCACTACCACCACCAATAATATCACCTTTATAACCATTACTACCACCACCACCATCACAACAACTGCCACTACCACCACCAATAATATCACCTTTATAACCATTACTACCACCACCACCATCACAACAACTGCCACTACCACCACCAATAATATCACCTTTATAACCATTACTACCACCACCACCATCACAACAACTGCCACTACCACCACCAATAACACCACTTCAATAACCATTATTATCACCACCACCATCAACTATACCACCATCAACATTACCTTCATAACACTCACCACCATCACCACATTCACAACCACCACCATCACCACATTTACAACCACTACCAACATCACATTTACAACCACCACCATCACCACATTCACAACCACTACCAACACAACCACTACCATCACCACATTTACAACCACTACCAACACAACCACTACCAACACAACCACTACCATCACCACATTTACAACCACTACCAACACAACCACTACCAACACAACCACTACCATCACCACATTCACAACCACTACCAACACAACCACTACCAACACAACCACTACCATCACCACATTCACAACCACTACCAACACAACCACTACCATCACCACATTCACAACCACTACCAACACAACATTCACAACCACTATACCAACACCAACATCACCACATTCACAACCACTACCACTACCACCACCTTCACTACCATCACCACATTCACAACCACTACTATCACCACCACCACCACCACCACTACCACCACCTTCATAACCACTATCACCACTAGAGTTCGTGCTCGGGCTCCTCTCAGAATAATTGGAAGGATTATAAAGATGGACACGGGTGAAATTAAATCCTTGGCTCTGGGACCACACTGTCAAAAACGATATCAGTCATCGAAAGAAACTGGAAATAGGAAGATCACAAGTTTCTCCACCACATTGAATTGTATGTATATTTCACCTTAGGCGTTTATTATCTGAGATGGACTATAAGCTTGGATAAACGTTTAGGTAAATCTCATACTGATAGAACATAAAAAATAATAATATTGCTTGCAGTCAACTTCTATTCCTCTATAATAGTACTGAAGTATACCTTGTGGGCCTGGTAACCTGACTGACTATTTCCATTACCCATGTAGTTACTATTGTGGGTATTTGCTTCTCATTACCGTCATAGTAGTCCCTGATATACTATACGACTCCCTCCAGTGTCTCCCTCTATAGACACTATTGCCTGGGACTTGCTAAAAGGTGTACGTTCATATAATTCTATAATCCCAATGCTGTATGTTTCTTACAACAAAGAGCAATAACTTCAAAATACGTCACAAATGGAGCCACTTTGGTATCTTTAATTTACACCAAAGATGTCTGTTCACATCACTTAAAATCATAATTCCAAGAGAGAGCTCCCTATTATATATGCCCTATAAGCAGCTGCCTCCAGTAGTTAGCCCCATTGGCAGAATCACCAATGGGCAAAGAGTTAAAAACACACACATGTAGCCTATACATACATACATACACAAGGTGGTATTTTAAGGACCCACACACCAGTAACCTGCTTGCTATGCGAACATCACAATCACACACTCCCGTTCCATACAAATAATGTCCTTGGTCTCATGCAGGAGTGTCGGTACGAAAAGACACTTCTCTCACATTTACATAAAAAATACACTGGATATACTCGCTTCAGTCTTTCCTCTGGAGAATATGTTTTAGTAATATATGATGGTGAATTGCCAGACATTTTTTATTACAGCCACTTGCTTATGAGACGTGAATGTAACCTAGGGAAAAATACAATGATCAAATATTCTTATCATTAGCTTATATATTATTACCAACAAATAAACGAAATAGGAGTAAATTATCGTCATTATACAGTCTGGGTATTAAGATAGCCCTACCCACTGTAAACTATGATCCTGCCTATACATAGCGAGCAGTTAGTCTAGCCTACACATAATAGGTAAATTAAGGCAACACTTTTCCGCAAAATCTAATGCCAGATGCAAACAACCAATCTGGATTGTGACAGAGTCGGATTACCAATGGAAGAGACTTGTTACTGGGGGATCTAATACTCCAGGAGCTTTGCTATATAGGGCTTTGTATACCTAGACTACCTATAGGCCTAGCCCTCCAAGGTGAGTGTAAGAAAACCTACATAACCCTTTACCCTGAAGATGTACAATATCTCTCTCGGGGAACCATTAATGTCGTCAGTGTATTAATTAATTGGCACAAACTATACGTGGATATGACAATATGACAGCTCTCAGTCTTTAAAGGACCCTGTGATGTAGTCAGAAATGAGTCCTTCAAATATTGCCACGAAACACCACCTATATGGAAGGAGCTTGTTTCGTGGCATGGTCAGGAGGAATCAGAAGCCTTCAATTTTCGCACATGATCACAGGGTCCTTAAGGCGGCAGCTGGTGATGGTGGGGGGGTCAATACGGGAGTTTTGCAGGTGCAATGAGGCAACAGGTGGTCTTTGTTGAAAATAATGAGCTCTACAGGTGGCACAATGGCGCTCTAATGATGGCAAGGGGGGAGCGAGGGCAATCAAAACGCTGTCTGTGTGCATGTGTGTGTAGGTGTGACTACTAACATCGTTCTCTGTTTAACCTCTAGTTCAAGGTACACTTACAGTTACACAGTACACCATATCAGACCACAATCTACATTATCACAGTTCGAAACAATCAATGAGTTTCAGTTTGCCTATAAAGTACCATCATTTATAAACATTAATGGATCATACGTCTGTCATGCCCGTTACCATCTGCAAAATCTCTACACTTTTACAAACAATGTCAGCTTCTTTATTCATTCTCAAACAAAGTCAACATCGTAACCATAAGCAAAACACGACGTTTATATATATATATATATATATATATATATATATATATATATATATATATATATATATATATATATATATATATCTTACCGACTTAACGCATTATCAAATCGTGTCAAATATGCACCGTAGAATTATGAGTAGACAATGTGTAAACTATGGCAACATCTGCAACCATTTACAGTTCTTGTCAACCTATGCGACACTTGTTACCATTTCCAAGTCATGTTAACATCTGCGACACCTGTTACCATTTCCAAATCATGTCAGCATCTGCAATGCAAGACAACTGCAATACTCGAACGTCTGCAACACACAGACAAGACCCAACACATGCCAACCGCTCTCCCTCCCTACCTCCCTACCCAACTCCATCAATAACTTTTATTATTCCAACTATGCTATTACTCTTCCTCATATTGTCTCCCTCCTTCACTGTCCTCTACCCCTTACTGTGCCTCTCTCTCATTCTCTTGCCTAGTTAAATTTTTTCCTCCTTCCTTCCTTCTCCCTCTCGTTCATTTTCCTCCTCCATCCCTCTCATGCTCCTCTCTACCTTCATCATTCCATCCTCCATTTCCTTCTACCATCCTCTCTCCTTTTGATATTTCTCCATGTCTCCTTCCTTTCCTTCTGTTCTCTCCTCTTCGTCTTACATGATAGAGACTACTACACCTTCCCTGTCTTCTTCCTTCCCTTTCCTCTGATCTGTCTTCATGTTTCCCATTCTTTGTTTTCTCACCGAATCCTTTCACTTTCTCCCTCCCGCCTTGTCATTCCTTCGCCTTCTCCACCTCCATCTTCCATTCTCTTCCTTATTGCTTCTCTCATCCTCACCTATAACTTTTCCTTTGCATCGTTTATTGCCTCTCCATACCAGTGTGTTTCCTTTGCTTGTCTTTCACGTTATATCTATCCTCGTACTCTCTCTATCAATCACATCTACGAGCTTACCCTTCCCATCTCTTTATGCTCCATCTCTCTCCCTCTCCCTCTCCTTTCGTTTCATCCAAGAATACAACTTTACTCTTCCTACTCTCCCTACTCTTCTTCCTCCTCCTCCTCCTCCTCCTCCTCCTCCTCCTCCTCCTTCTCTTCTCTATCTGTCACTGCTTCCTTTCTTCTCTCCCTCCTTCCCATTTATCACAGTGTCCCTCTCTTCTTCCCACCTTCATTCTTCTCCATTCATCACTAGCTGCTCCCTTCTTCCCTATTTTCGTTTATCCATTTACATATAATTCCACTTCCCCATTTTGCTCGATTCTCACAAACATCATTCTCTAACTTTTCAACTTCTCCGTTTTCTCTTCCACTTTCTCCTTAACTTTCGCGTTCACATCCTTCCTTTCCTCTCTCCTTCCCTCCCTCCCTCCCTTTCTCACCTATATACTCCTGCCTCCCCCTGACAACCAACTCATCAACCAACTCTGCCATATACCTTGTCTAACCTATCCATCACTACACGACCCTCATCTCTCTCTCTCTCTCTCTCTCTCTCTCTCTCTCTCTCTCTCTCTCTCTCTCTCTCTCTCTCTCTCGTCGACATTACCATCCTCCTCCTCCTCCTCCTCCTCCTCTTCCTCCTCCTGTTCTTACTCTCTCATCGATCGCTCCTCTCTCTTCCTTCTCCTCCATCATCAATCACAGCCGTCCCCCCTACACAGTCACTGCTCTTGATCCCAGCTTCCACACAATACCAACCTTGCTTCATAAAACTTCAGAAATACTGCTGTTTTCATGATTGTAGTCTCTCTCTCTCTCTCTCTCTCTCTCTCTCTCTCTCTCTCTCTCTCTCTCTCTCTCTCTCTCTCTCTCTCTCTCTCTCTCTCTTCTTGTGTCTGTACATCCTTTATCTATCTATGTTTTATTATTCCTTTAATCTCCATCGCATAATTATATATCCTTCGTCTTTCTTTCCTATATTTTCTTTTGCTTGTTTTCTTACTTTGAACTTCAGTCTCCTTTTCGCTACTCTTTCTTTCATTCTTCATTCCTTCTCTCCAGTCATTCTCCTTCCTTCCTTCCTTCCTTTTCCTCTTCTATTCCCTTTCCACTTTTGTTCTTCACACTCACTATT
This sequence comes from Petrolisthes cinctipes, assembly GCA_033782935.1. NCBI lineage: Eukaryota > Metazoa > Arthropoda > Malacostraca > Decapoda > Porcellanidae > Petrolisthes > Petrolisthes cinctipes. The sequence goes on from JAWQEG010001175.1 coordinate 52,790, forward strand.
TTTCTCATCCATACATGCAGTTCCCATCCCTTTCCCTTTCTTAAATGTTCTATCCACCATTCCCTCTTTCCTCTTCCACTCCCTCCTTCCCTCTCCCTCTCCCCATTCCCATACTGACCACCGGCTCTCTCTCTCTCTCCCTCTCCCTACTCCCCTCCTACCTTAACCCTCCCTACGTCACCACCCCATCAAAAGGCAGGTTATAGGAAGGATGTGATGTTGTTGTCGGCAGGCAAAATGTAGAATCCATCATGTTCCTCCAATCTCCGCCTTGAAACAAATTAATACAGGGATGGAGCCGTTTCGAGGTGCAGTTTGGAGGAGGAATCATTAACTTCCAGTCGGTGGAGAATTATTATTATTATTATTATCTTCGTTCCTTTATCGTATACATGCCTCCCTTCTCGCTCTTGCTTTCTCGCCCGGCAGCCAGCCAAATCCTATACCTCCCCCCCACCCCACCTCACCCCACCCCACCCCATCCTCTGTCACCCTCCTTCCCTTCCCTGCATTACCTCCTGCAACCCTTTCCCTCTACACACTCTCTCTCCCTCCCTCCCTCTCTCTCTCTCTCTCCCTCTCTCTCACTGTGAAAGCACACACACACATACATATATACTTACCTCCTGCAACCCTTTTCCATATACTCTCTCTCTCTCTCTCTCTCTCTCTCTCTCTCTCACTATGAAAGCACACACACAGACACACAGATTATTTTCAATTTTCTAATAATATTTCCTTGTTAATCACACTTTCCTTCGTGTTATAAGGTGTCCTCTGAATCATGTCCTTATTTTGATACTCGTTTTTTTTTTTACTGCTTTCCATACTTTGGTTCAAAAATCTTCCTATTGTTGTAATTATTCATATTTTCTCATGGCCATTCCCTCTCGCCTTCCCCTTCCATTCCTCTGTCTGCCTCCAGGTGCATTCTACCGCTCCCCCCTAACCCTACTCCCTCCTCCTCCCCTTCCCATACCTTCACCCTCCACCCCACCTTCCTTTTCCTTCACTTATACAACTGGTTTACCTTTGGCTCCTTTCCTATTCCCTTCTTAGCTCTCTCTCTCTCTCTCTCTCTCTCTCTCTCTCTCTCTCTCTCTCTCTCTCTCTCTCAACAAAGACAACAACAGCGACAGCAATATGGACGCAAATGCCCAGGCAACCAACAGTCTCTCTCTCTCTCTCTCTCTCTCTCTCTCTCTCTCTCTCTCTCTCTCTCTCTCTCTCCAACAATTTTATCCTCCAGTTCGATAATATGCACAAAGTGTCTCAACATGTTGGTGTGCTGATCCGTCTCTGACAATAAAGAAACAGTGTTGGCATGTCGTGAAGAAAGACTATTTCTCCATTAAAAATTAATTACATTTTTTTTTCAATATCTCCATTAAATAAACTTTCCTAGTTTACGACGAGTCAATAGACAAACAACAACAGATCCATCGTATACCATTACCACACCATCGTATATATACACCATGGATGTTCTTGAATACTATATATCCCTTCACCACCACCACCACCACCGCGTGCCTTTTCCTACCTTGTCCCTCCATCTCTCCAAGTGCATTGCTCCTCCCCTCTCCCTCCAAGTGCATTCCCTCCCTCCCTCCCTCCAAGTGCATTCCCTCCCTCCCTCCAAGTGCATTGCTCATCTCTCTCTCTCTCTCTCTCTCTCTCTCTCTCTCTCTCTCTCTCTCCTACTGGTCCTGGCTGGTGACTTGGTTGGACTATATTGATTGATGCAAGCTGATCACTGAGCGGTTCCTCTCCTCTCACTCCCTTTTCTTCCTCCTTCCCTCTCGCTCCCTCCACATTCCCAAATCTCACTCCTACATCTCTTACTCCTCCTTTCTTCCTTCGTCGTTCTCTTTACTCTCTACATATCTTTCTCTCACCGCTATTAAATGCCCCATAACGAAAGAAAATAGCGTGAAATAATGGAGAGAGAGAGAGAGAGAGAGAAAGAGAGAGAGAGAGAGAGAGGTGGGGGGGCAATGTATTTGTATAAAGACTGGTGAAGAACTTAGTAATTGGGCGTTTAATTAATAAATGCCACAGAAAAGCAACCTACTCCAAAATTCGTCCAAGAAAAAAATAAAATTCTTACAATTCTGTTTTGTCATTAACTACAAATTGTGTTTCCGAAGCTTTCATCTGACAAGCCATGCAGTGTCTGTTAAGTAAGATGCTTCTCAAATAATTATTCTTGTTGAGTCTTATCTTATTTTACAACACCAGTTACATTTTTTGCACGATATAGTCTACACTCCTACTTAGCTAAGACTTTCATTACTTTGTAGAGAAATGTAAGCTTAATGTTGTCACTACTGACATAAAAACTAGTTAATCTTATGTCTATCTATATTACACTGTATTTATACACATGATGCATTACTATTATTGGTGTTAAATTGCTAAACATAAAGAGTATGAAGAAAATATAGTGTATTGTGGCTTAATATACAATAAAATAGTTACTCCTATACACAGTTACTTGTATTTATCGTTTTCTCTAAATGTTTTCTGTCATCGCATAGTTTTCTATTAAAATATTTTATGGGTAACCATAAACCATACATGTTGTTCCCTCCTGAATACTTTCGTTAAGAGTTGTTCAACAAGACAGAATAGCAACTTTACCATTAAATTGATCAAGGTTTTACTAAGGGTCCAGTGGGGATTTGTGTAGAATGTATTGTGTTGTTCTTGGGTATATACTGTATAGATATTACAGAATATACAATTTAATATAATTATACAGTAGTTGACATATAAATGTGTGTGTGTTGTGTAGCTAGAACTGATCTGATACAACTGAACAAAATATAAGAAACATAACCAACAACCAAAGTCTGCAATCTAATATAATATAATACTGTGTGAAATAAATTCCAAATATAATATAATCCTTCTCAAATATTAAAATGTTAATTTAATATTAAATAGTTTGTCAAATTACTGTTCTGTGAGAGTGCACCAAATAGTATATAATGTACTATTGAGGACAAAAGTTTCTTTCCACATAGGCCGGGGTGACTTTAGTAAGCATATTTGACTGCTTTTCTCTAATAGTGAACTGTATATTTTTCTTATATATTAATCAAGAAGCAGCTTCTAACTTCCAGCAAACACTAACACACAAATTAAAAGCAATAACATCATAGGAGTTAGTACATGAAAACAATGGTGAGATAACTGTATGAGTCATCCCTGGACCTGAGTGGAAAGATATTACTGTCAGCAATAGTACTACAAGTACATGTTATATACTTACCTTATGTAGTTGTAGGAGTAACTGCCGATGGTTGGTTGATGGGTGTCCTCCCCCTCCCCTGACCACAGCTCCCCAATAGATGCCCCACCCTCTATAAAGAAGGTCTAAAGTGGGCCTTCACGTCATCTCTACCCAAACAGGGGTCGGGAATCCCCTGGTTGTGTAGGACACGTTACAAGCGACAGTTGGGGTCTTAACTTGGTGGTACACTGTGGTCAGGGTCAGGGTATTAATGTAGGTGTACCGTACGTATACACTCACTAACACAATTAACCTGTAAACAATATAACCATTATCAACACAATCATTATACTCTATACAGTCATATTTATGTTTACAAGAATGTTGGAATGCAATTGTACAGTTGTCAATTCTTATTTTAGATATGGATGTCAGTTCTGTTTTTTACGGAAACTATTACAGTCTTGGTCAATAATAATTATCCATATGCTGTAGGGATAATTCACGTAAGAGTTTAACAGCTTCCCTCTATTCCTTAGCTGATAAACCTTCCAATAAATAGGTTAAGTATCATCTTTTAATTTACTACAAGTAGCTACACATTACTTAAAACATTAACATCATATGACAGCAAATTGTTTGAGATACACATATGTGGATGATTATTATTGACCACAACTGTACGTCAGCAGCCCAAACCGAACACGTTGATTCTCAAATTTTCTCTACACCCGCGTGAGGTTGAAAATTTAATACGAGGCGTACCGCGTAACTTCAATTATATTTCATACAAAAAAAATCCTAATTTATATGTGGATCACAAACCCAGCTACGCAATACAATTAAGTGTTTACACCATATGACCATCCTTACCCAAAGATGAATAATTATACAGCCATTACTTGACAAAATACATTATATCTAATTATAAGAAAATGAGGCGAATTTATCTGATTGTCAGTATTTGTATACGATTACGATGTCTAATTTTTATCAGTTTTCGCTAAGTTCCAGGGCCGGTATTTACAAAGCATCTTAGAGTTTGTACACACTCACCAGAGGATTCAACTGAAGCCTCGACTTAACCCACACACTCACCAGAGGATTCAATTGAAGCCTCGACTTAACCCACACACTCAACAGAGGATTCAATTGAAGCCTCGACTTAACCCACACACTCACCAGAGGATTCAATTGAAGCCTTGACTTAACCCACACACTCACCAGAGGATTCAAATGAAGCCTTGACTTAACCCACACACTCACCAGAGGATTCAATTGAAGCCTCGACTGTCTTAACCCACATACTCACCACCAGAGTGGATCGAATCATGTTAGTTCATCAATCCAGTCAGAGTAATATCAGACCAAAGCTAACATTCAACATTCCTTATTTTACATTAAAACTTAAACCAATAGAGACATATATAGTCCTGATACAAACGTGTTTCATTAATTTTGATCATATTACAAATAAAATAGAAGAGTATAGATGATATTTATCGTTATTATGACATCTCACCACATACATCACTGTCCATAACTCGCCACCATTAACCAAAGAACATACCAACATTTATATATTTAATTAACAACAAATATAACCTGTAAACAAACTGTGATATGACATTTATCGTTATTATGACATCTCACCATATCACTGTCCACAACTCGCCTCCATTACCAAAGGACATACCAACGCTATATTTAATTAACATCAAATATAACCTGTCAACAAACTGTACGAAGTAATATTGATATTTATACATCACCTATAAATCATATCTTATCTCATGAGTAAAATATAATGGCCTATTGACCTAATATATATCCAATAAAATGTGGAGTAAGGAGACAGACATATTACTCACCGCGGATGAAGTTCCCGAATGAACTTGTCACCTGGCCAGTGTCGCCAGATGGCTCACATGAAAATCGGCTAAAACTAGCATAAAAATCGGCTAGAAACTGACTATCTTCAATTTTAAATGGCTAGAAAAATGGCTAACTTTATCACGGTTCTATTTTTTTTATATTTTCTTAAGGATTCTCTCGGAAACTATGCATTTTACCAGCCTGGAAGCGGCTTTCGAAACTCGATACAATAAAAGGCCCGTAACAGCTAATCTGGCAACACTGACTGGCACATGCGCAGTTCTCTGACCTCTCTCCAGCAGGCAATCAGCATCTGGGAATATGGGGTCGTATGCAAAAACATTCACGGTGTACACGATGGCGTGGTACTGATACGATGACTCCAAGGACAAACAACAGGGCCATCGTACCGCTACCACGCCATCGTATACACCAAGGATGTCCTTGCATACGGCCCACAGTACCACTAAACTATTGTAGGCTAAACAATTTTCGTTGCATATTATTAAGGATAAAATAATAAAAAAATGAGAGGGTGTTATAATATTAATGATGTATTGTTAGCCACAAGAATTCGTACACACGCTGTTGTTTTCGAAAGTTTACAGCATCGTGAATGTAATAAATTAGACTACGTAACTGCAATACCACATTATTATTTGGTTTGTTGTTTTGCTAATAACTGAGTCACTTGTTAGACCATTCATTGCAGTACTTCCAAAATAATAACCTCTCTTTCCATATAGCCTGTGTTAGAATTCCTGTGGTCGACCGTAATCCCTACACAGCCAGAATAATACAGTACCTTGCTCTGGGACAATGTACACTCGTGGTACATAATTTCTGACCAGAGTGTGAGGAGCAGAAAGCTTCGAATCGCCTGGCATTGCTCATTTCCCCACTCAGTGCACATATACAGGCTGAGTTCGAATGCAGGGTATGTGTTGTGCCTACCGTTCGTCTCTGGTCAGAACTTACGTATCACGAGTGTACAGTACACTCGTAATCCAAAAAAAGTATCCAGGCTTGCTTCGAATAGCCTGATCGAGTATTAAGCGAGCTCAAGCAAAATATGAAACTGGATAAGTGTTGTAATTGGTTCACTATTATGTCAAATGATTCGAAACTTCAACAAGACCTGGGAACAAAATTTGGATTGCGAGTGTACAATCGGCGGCAAAAGTCCTGTCGACACCTCTGCCAAGTTATGAAGTACAGTATATGGAAATGTTGTCTTCACAGGCTCGTAAATTGAAAATCCAGATAAGATTTTAATTAGCCCCCTAGATGTGAATGTGTTGGTTCAATGATTATCCTTTATGTTATCCTTCATGAAATGCTAAGTGAGGCGACACTACTTTTGCCGCCGTCTGTACACTGCTGATAGTATGATCTACAGTCTGGTGATGGAAATATTTTAATATAATAGGTTAGAAAACATAGTTGTACTCTTTCACTGTTTATTGATAACAATTACTGTAAAGCTTCCTTATATTGTTATAAGCAGAAAACATTCCTCAATATATTATTCATCTCAAACAGAGGGTCGTCAAGAGGAAATTGATCCTCATGAATGTTTAATAAGGCACTGGATATTATCTGACTGCTGAGATTACCATTCTTCAAGCCAGGTATCTATGTACTGTACTGGGCAATAAAGGATAAATAATTTCAAAATAATTTTCATCATATGTGCAAATATTAACTATATATATTACCCTTTCTGTTTGCCTAACACAAATAAATTGAATAATTATGACTGTATCCTATTAGTAATATGGAAATCCTTTAATCACTTCTCCATTTTATTGTCTAGCTGCAACCTTTATAGGGACAAGTTATAACTATAATAATTGAGGGGATAATCTCTTGTTTACCAGTTAGAGGATTACTGATTATCTCAACTAAAGTATACCAGGAGGGAGACTACTATTTCAGTATACGAGTAGGGGATTTGTTTTGTAGCACAGTTTGAAGGAATCTGTAGCCTTTCTTCTGGCCGACAACAGATTTCCCCTTAATTCATACAAACTATTCCCTCACAGAAGAGGGACCACTTTTTCCACTCAACATATCTTGTTGCTGACTTACCACACACATACTCATTTGAACTAGTGGAGGGTCCTAATATCTTCCTTGTGAAACCAACTTGACAGCATTTCACATGGAAAAGTGTTGTTGTATTACCATAGAAATCGAAACCTCCCCTTTCCTATTTGTTTAGCTGCAACTCACTCATGGGTGCTGTAAACTGAAAGCATGAAATGAGTCAGTCGTATAGTAGTGGTGGTGGCGAGTCAATGGGCCGTATGCAAGATCTTTCATTGTGTAACGAATCCATAGACAATCAACAGAGTCAATGTACTGGTACCACACCATTGTCAACACCACACACATTCTTGCACATGATGGGATGAGTGGTTGTGGTGGGTTGGTCCCAAGGCTGGTCATGTCAGGGGGTCTGGGTTGGCAAGCCTGATGGATCTTCACCTGTTCTTTTGGTTATGAATGATGTTGTTGTTGTTGATTGAGGTGATTTTCTGATGTGGTCAGACATATCCTTGATTCCTGGGCTAGATCGTGACGCCTGCGATGCAACATACAGCAGAGGTGCGTGGTCGTTGTGGTGAAGGAAGAGGTGGGAGAGAAAGTGGGATGGAGGGAAGGGGGGAAAAATATGTGTTAGATCAAGAGCGGTAAGTCAATGGATATCTAAAACCTAGATTTAGAAAATATGTAACTGAAAATGTTTCATAAAGACCGATAGGAGTTCCTTCATATCTCTATATACAAGTGTTCAATAGTTATACCATTTAAAAGAGCTATATTGAAAAACTGAAAATGAATAAGTCTGTTAGTACAGTCTAACTTAGCCTGCTGAATTGGTAATTATTTCTAATAAGCGATTTATGAATAAAGAATTACTGTATAGACTATGAGAGAGAAGTTATCATGCAACACTGACATTTTAACATAAAGCAACACCAATGTTATGAGAAGCAGAAAGCCAAACAACTACTTGTGCATGAAAAAACTGAAAGCATTAGTCCATACTTTAAAGTACAATAATAATATTACAGAAAATGATGATATATCACTACACTATAGATGAAAATACTGGTTTAAAACAAACATTAAAATGATGGTTTTTGTAATAAACAAATCTGGATAGCAAAGACAAGATAAATAAAAATTTTGAAACTCATTTAGTGAAGACACTTCCCTACTGTTTCATCAGGTCAAAACCTTTTAATATTGTCAATTAAGGCTCCCCCTCACATAGTGTTTCTGTATTCATTCTGTTAAGTTAGGCTGCAGTTCAATTCAGTTACATGCTTGCAGTTAGTGATTCGTATGTGTGATGTGCATAATTTTTATTCCATTCAAAGGACAGTACAAACTCGGTTTGAAAGCACGAGTTCCGAACGTCTTAACAAATGCTTAATGCTAACTAGAACCACGATAACTATAGTGGTGACCTGATCGATTTAATTCAGTTTATGTTGTGTCATGTTTGTGTGGAAGTTCGTATCAACACGACGTGTATTGAACTCTTGTAAGTATCGCCTTTTTGACCTTGAGAGCAACAACAGAGTATCGTGTTTACAGTACATCATAATATTATACAGTATATCATATTGAAAGGGTAACTTATTATATACTTTACACTTTTTCTTAAGTGAAAAAAATGGAGATATATTTCTTTTGTTATGCTGAAAGCTCTCCTAAGTGGCCGCTGGGAATTATATCTTGTCAGATGAATAATATGACTGAAATAATATGTCCTGTTTCTATTTTTGCTATGTATCCCCTCCAGTTCAATTAAAATACTTTGCTGGCATTCACGTCCCTCACTCTCTCTCTATCTCAATCCATGAGGATCTCACATGGACACATACTGTACATAAGGCATGAAAAGCAAACACAAACTTAAGCACACAGTAACACATAAACAGGCTATTTACACACATAGGAAGACGCTTGTACATCACCTACTGAGAAACAAACTGACACGAGCCTTGACCCACATATAATACTGTACATAAACACACAATACAACACACACTTTGTAACACTTCCCAATAATACAAGTAAACATTTGTTAACATGTTTAACTGACTAGAGATAACATGCAACTCTGTCACAAACAAGTGTTATGTTAACTTAGTACATTTGTTGAAGGTAAAAACATTAAATTCACATAATATAGGCAAGACCTGTGCATGTATCTTCTTAGACATATTCTGGATCTCCTTTGAAGGACTGAATAATGATGTGCTTGTTTGCCTGAGGGTCCATTAATGGCACTGCTTCCTGGGGGGTGTCGGGCTCTCCTGGGGTCTCTCTTTCCTGAGGGTATATGTGTTAAGCACCTTACATGCCACCTGGTTGGCACTCATATATATATATATATATTGCAATTCTTTAACAAAGGGAGCTAAAAGTTTTCAACGTAGTGGAGGCTACTAGTCCTTCCAAACCTTGATAGAAAATAAATTTCAGAATTTCAAATTACAATATCTTGTACGTTTCCTTGGGTAGTCAAAGAAGCACCAGTTTATTTCAGTTAACAATAAAAAGGAAAATAGGGGAGCTAAGATAGTGTCTGACAACTGGAGATTACAACCAAAGATCGTTGTAGTTTGTGTTGCCTTTTCACTTAGCATAGACTCATATACCTTCAGTGGGCCCACCATGGTTAGAGATAGCTAAAAAATGCCATCAAGACAAGAAAAGTCCTATTTAGCAGAAATTCAACATGGAAAAGATTGAGGAAACTTTAGAGCATGGCAACAATATGAAAATGACAATTACAAGCTTTAAATTGTGAAAAAACTGCACTATACTGTACAGTACACTGGAACTTTTCAGTAACAGAATTTGAACCAAACTCTCCATTCTCCTTGTATGCTGCATCATGCTGTTTAAATTATGAAGTTAAAGAAACAATTAATCATGCAAGGCAATGCTGTTCTCAGGAATCTCTTGCCAGATCAGGTACACTTGCTTCCCTTTTGTTAGTTCATTGGATTATATGTAAAAAAAGTAATGGACTAAACAATGAAGATGAATACCATTATAGCTCCATATACTATAATTTATATATGGAGCCATTGTACCAGCTGCTATATCAGCTCCATAGTATGTACATGGAACCATTGTATTAGCTGCTCTAGTGTCAATGGAGCCATCATATTACCTGCTCTAGTGTCAATGGAACCATTGTACAGTACAGTAATGGTCATCTTCATAGTCTACCCTATGACTTTTCTTGCATATGGCCCATTATGCAAAAACATTTCCAACATCAAAATAATAATTATACCATAAGTTTCAATCTACTGTTCACATATTTTCGTGGGTGAACAGTGAAGTGTCCTGGAGTTATGCTTTATATCTTACTGCCATGGCTTGATATTCCTCAATGCACTGTGCCACCTCACCCCTCTAGAACACAGGGGAATAATGAGCATATTGTAGGTACAATATTCCAATATGCAGTACCATACTGTAGAGTGAGCCCCTAAGGTGAGTTGTGACACTCCTATACACTGCTGGCATTAGTTTTTGTGGCTGGTGTATATTCAGTATATATGTTCTTAAGCTACACATATTTGCCATTCATCGTATATGCATAACATAATACACGCACGCAAAAATTGTATGGAAAAGAATGTCATTATTGTTGCTTAATCTATTATTTTCAGTACTGTACAGTATCTAATTTTTTAATTGTACAGGTCAGTCTTAAGTTTTGTCTCATGTGAATTCTTTGGTCTACATTTCTGTCTATCCCTCAGGCGTTAATGTTCTGCTCTAGCAAAGCGTTATATATGCACCACCACCACCACCTATTCTCTGAAAATATGTTTCCAACTAGGCTGGGTTAGGTAGTGGGTTGCTGTAATTATGCACCTTGAAAAAACTACAAATACAGTACTGTACATACAAGATATGAATTATATATATGTTTTGTATAATATGATGAGCAATGATAACTTGATATAAAATAGGTCAATGGGTTATACCTCTGTGTGCAAAGATCCCATCATGTGGTCGAGAGGAGCGACACGGGATAATCCAGGGCCGAAGAGTGTCGAGAGGCCAGGAATGCCGATAGGAGAGGAGGGAGAGGAAGGCCCTGTGGAGGTGGTAGCTGTGGTGTTGTCATCGGGGCTGTCTGTTCCAGTATTCCCTAAGTCACCACTAACCGTGATCATGTTGCTCAGCTGGTGGATAAAAAACATGTGTAGGATTTGTTACTCTGGTGATTAGATTTCATTAATCTAAATCTCCTCCTCATATGGTGTTGTTCCTTAATCATACATTAATCAATAATTCTTTCCATATATCCCTAGATACCTGCAGCATTAGGTTAAAGGTGGCCTTGGAGTTTTCTCTGAGGAATTTAGGGTTATGGTTTGGGTTTTCCTTGATACCCAACTGGTGCATCAGTTTCCTCATCTCCTCGGCACTGCGTATGAATGAGTGGTGGATGCGTTTGGACTTCAAAGCCTTGGTGATGAAACTGGCCACCATTACCCAGTACCCGAGGCCAACCATAATCCAGATGATGACAGCAATATGGTACACATACAGCGAGGCACCTTCATAAGGTTTTCCTGTTGGAATGGATATGTGTTTACTGCTTTATTCTGATATAATCAATATGACATATTAGAATCCAGTACTGTACATGGTGGGGTGGAATAGATTAACATTATTTTTTGCTTTGGGCACCGGATATGTATCTTAATTATGCTTGTTATACCCATCTCCTCATATACCCATTATAAGCCAAAGAGTGGAAGGACAGAGTCATGATTGCAAGCATTCCCAGTAAAGTACAAATCTGCCGTGTAAAAAAGAGGAGTTGCGATTGTAACAGTACAGTATGTACAATAAATAATTCTTGCTTCAGGTCTTCCTAACATTCCTTTGCATAACTATACCTACCAAAGAGTGGGGAGACTAGAATACAGTTATCATTCTTGCAGTTTAATATTCTCAAAACAGAACTAAAAGATTTTACTTGACAGAGAATAATTTCAATCATTTTTGGTTTAACATCACATTTTCTCCCTACAAGAACTCAAATCAATCAATTACTTGGGTTGACCACTTACCAATCATGCACAACAGCACTCACTATAGACCAATCACTTAAACAACACTCACCGCTTACAAGATCCCCAAATCCGATGGTGGTGAGGGTGATGTAGGCGTAATAAACACTGTCAAGGTAACTCCAATCCTCAAGCAGCATGAAAACCACTGAAGGCAGGAAAATAAACACCACGAAACCCATCAGGATGTACACAATGGTGGCCAATACAATCATCAGGCGTGAATACTGTTTTTCCTTGTCAATCTGTCCAAAGTTAACAGAATGCCATCTTTATATATGTATATTAATAATTAGATGTGGGATCTATATATGCTACTGACACAAGTTTAGCACTTTCTAATGTCTATAAGATATCTTGCAGAAATATGAACACAAATAAATAGTAATAATGCACCACATCATCATTATCCATTCTTCAGACTCAGTACAGAGCCATTATATGCTCATAAACATCAGAAATTTACATTATGGGGCATGAGAAGAGAGCTATATCAACCACAGGCCTGACCTTGGACTTAAAGAGTTTGAAGAGGAGTTCACCGAAGAATTCTGAGGTCCAGGCAAGGAGAATACCAGTGAGTGGGATACCAATGAGGGAGTACAGGATACACATGATACGACCCAAGGGACGTGTTGGATAATGGAATCCATAACCTGAAAGGGGTTAAGGGAGTGTGTAAGTTAATGGTGGTAAGACAAATTTTAAAGAACTTAAAGGTTTACAAGATGATTAAAAAAAAAGTTATAATATTAGCTAAGCTAATTTCTAATCATAAACTAATCTTTCTATATGATCTACTGTATATGAACAAAAATAGACTTACCAATCTTGCATTAGTCCTCGAAGCTTGAAAAAAGGGTACATTTCATTTTAGTTAAAAATGAGAATAGCCTTACTATACTTATATTTATTATAGTATTAAAACAGGTATCTATAAATTTTGTCCAAGAGTGTTTTAAGGTACAATACCATTGGTGGTGATGGCATGGTTATAGAGAAACAGAAGAGACACAACACCAAATTACCTACAAAAGTAATAAATTACCACTGGATCCTGGTCGTGTCAAAGATAGTATTAAAACAGTTAATCATATTTTGTTCAAGAGTGTTTTAAGGTACCATTGGTGGTGGTGACGGCATGGTTATGGAGAAGCAAAAGAGACATAACACCAAATTGCAAATTACCTACAAAATTATTATCAAAACAGTAAATTATATTTTGTCCAAGAGTGGCGTACTGTACCAATGGTGGTGGTGACAGTCATGGAGAAGTAGAGTGCATCAATGAAGCGCCAATGGTACTGAATGATGGTAGTCATGTTCTTTCGGTGTAGGTGTGGACAGGCAGCCTCTACTTCTTCCACAGCCGCTATCTTGGATCTCTGAGATGTTGACCACTCGCTAACTGTGAAACACAAATATAAATACACTCCTGGAAATTGTTGACCACTCGCTACCTGTCAAACACAAATAAATACACTCCTGGAAATTGCTGACCACTCGCTACCTGTCAAACACAAAAAATTACACTCCTGGAAATTGAATGAAAACACATACTACTTGTCACATAGTTTTGGTGATATTTTATCTGCGTCATGGTCAGAAAAGGTAAATATTGAATGAATTACCGTTATTGGGTACGGTTTTTCTACCTTCATTACCCACTTATATAGACCATTCTAAGACTATTTTCTTCTATGGCATTTCCTCCGCAGATGCCCCATTTCCAAGATAGGGCATATTCAAATGGGGCATTTTGAAATTAGCCTGACCTTACCTGACCTGACCTAACCTAACCTAGACCACAGCAGACTACCGGGACCTAAACTGGGCAGACTACCGGGACCTAACCTGGGCAAACTACCGGGAAATAATCGTGATAAAGTACGTACAATAAATGACTGTGGCAAAATACTGGGACTTAGCCGGATCTGGCAACACTGCTGCAAAACGGTAATTCTTTCAATAAATACCGAAAAATGTTAAATTATATGTAAAAGATTTCAGTAGTGACTCAACTTGGCTCATTATAATTACGTCTTTACATGCCTGTTACAGTGCATTGTACACGATAGAGTAAATATATTATAGCTCTGATGATGAACTATGTTATGTAATCCCATCTGAATCACAGAACACTTCAAATTAATTAAGTCTATACTATAATTTAATGAAGGATGGAACACTTGTCATTGAGTGGGCGAGATACGACTGAGGATAAGGAAGGAGTGGGCGGCGCTCAGTAAGGGGCGTGGAATGTATTAATAATGAGACGTGTTGAGTGTAAGTTTAGGAGTAGTAACCCAATATACACGTGTGCATATCCTCTTGTAAGGATTAAATACGATAAGAGTCATGTGGGGTATATTGGAAAAAAGAAGGTTGAAAATACAACAGCCAGGCAGGAGGAGAAAAGAAAGAGTAACAAGAAGGTTTATGGATGTGGTAAAGAAGGATATACAGGGTCTACCAGGCCTAGGGCAGTCTATTTTCACCTCAATCAATCATTCACTTGTACCTTCTGTGCAGCAATATTTCTTTATCATACAAACAACAACTCTCTTGAGATTGTGCGGAAATGTAGCCTATATTAATTTGTTCTCTGTAATATTTTTGGTAAACTTGGACAACGTGAATTAGTCAATTACAGGGTCAGTTTTACCAACAGCTGTGTGGTGTTGGGTTGCACGCAGGGCAGACTCTCCACTTTTTATTAAGTCGAGTTTAGTCACAGAGGGACCCACCCTCATTCATTGCCTGCAGCCCGAGTGTACGGCTGGTCTTATTCAAGGCATGTGGTGGTCGCACAACTTTCCATCTTCAACTAAAATATCCTTATCGCTTACTTGTCTGCTTACCAGGACTTTTATATATATATATATATATATATATATATATATATATATATATATATACAACACGCATAATAGTAAGAACCAAAAGTGGCCTTGGAAGGTTTAATTAATAAGCATCTCCAGAACGTACCGTAATGAAGTAATTACTGTTTTCTTATTACATTTTATGCTACTGGATTCTCCTCGGTCAAGGATAACTCCTTCCTTAATTTTTTACATAGACTGATATTCTTTCCACTACTCAACTAGTTATCACTTTGACTCAACTCACCAGTCAGATAGTTATCCGGTAGTCAACAGGATTCTGAGCATGAAAATCACACACACAAAAGTATAACTTGTAATCAACCATAATATGACTTTCCATTTTATTGGGAGGATGGATGGAGAAGGAAATATGTGCATGCTTGGTAGAGAAACCCTTCACATACCGCACTCCCATTACTGTATTATGGAGCCTATCCATTACACTTGGCTGTAATAACACCAACAAGAAAGAATAGTGTGAGACGGAGCACTTGAGGTTTGTTATATCATGAGTTATATAGAAGTTACCACGCCTACTGGTCTAACCCACAAATTACTCTGATACACACAATAGGCAAGACAATATAGGAGTTATATATAGGAGTTATATATATAGAAGTTACCACGCCTACTGGTCTAACCCACAAATGACTCTGACACACAATAGGCAAGAATATTCATAGTGTTGACGATAAAGTTAGTAACAGTACAATGACTCCTTTGATACAATAGAACCATCGTACCTGTACTATGTCATCGTCAACACAACAGATATTCTTGCATAGGGTCTATAGTTAAATATATTGTTACTCTCTTAGAGTCCCATATAAGAACTGTTATGGGTTAATACCTACAATACTATCTAGAGGATATGATGATTGAAGTAAATAATATAATGATGTACAGAGATAAACAGATGTGGATTTCATGGACTCTAGGCGTCTCATATACAGAGTAGGCTACAACCACGTCCTGTGTAGTAAATTAGGAATAACGAGCGTTGTTTTTATACATGAATTTAACAAGGTATTAAATTATAGAATTAGTGAAACAAGCATGTAACCTTGAAGCCCTAACTAGTGAGTCTGCAGTCCTGCTCAAATCTAATGTTATAATTCTGAGGATGAAAGAAGATCGCCCTAAGCCTGAAAGACCCGGTAGGACGAGGGAGAAGGTGACACACTTATAGGAGGGACAGTAAGTGTGATGGAAACGTCTAATGTTAAAATATAATAATATTATCCGGGAGCATGGTGAAATTTTAAACTGTCTTATACTCTTCAGGAAAGCAAACTGCTATATTACTTTTATATCTCAGTTTTCCTTAGGTATGAATGTAATGACAATAGTAACGTACTCCACCCCCGTGTCTAGTGGTGGTGCTTCACAAACGTACGTACACACATAAATGCATAACAAGGTGTCACCACAACACCCTGCAAACACCATCATTATTCTTGATAAAAGATCAAGTCATTTGTGACGGAGTTTTGTTTTGCTTTGTTAGTTTGTAGCATACCAGGCACTGTTGTAGACTTTTTAAGACATGTCAGAGGGGTTGGACATGTTACTGTACATGTCCACTATGACATGATAAAGTAGCCTCTTTCATAATATATTCTTTAAAAAGAAGGCTCGTTCTTCACCGAAACTTTCATCTTTCTAAACTATCTTTGAGCCCTCCATTCTTATTTAGATTGAAATGAATGAAAGCCTGTTAACAATTCTCCAACAGAACACAATAGAAGTGTGTGTGTGTGTGTGTGCGAGTGTGTACCGGGCCTGTGATAAACTTGTTGAGACTTTATTTCTACAGAGTACTTCTGAGTGTTCCTTTTAAATGCAAATCTAAATATATTAAATTAAAGGCCTGTTAAAATGTTTAATTAAGTAGGTAGGGTTTAAGTGTGATGCGTAACATTTGTGTGTATGTGATTTGCGGCTTTTTCCTTGGTGCTTGCTATCCCTCCTCTGGACTATTGCACTTAGTTTACCATTATACTTTTGTGTGGTGTTAAGAGAAGGTAAATTTATACGATCCATTATAAGTATCCAGGGTCTTGTTGAAGTTTCGATTCATATGACATACCAGTGAACTAATTACAATGCTTATCCTGTTTCACACT
Source organism: Petrolisthes cinctipes (assembly GCA_033782935.1). NCBI lineage: Eukaryota > Metazoa > Arthropoda > Malacostraca > Decapoda > Porcellanidae > Petrolisthes > Petrolisthes cinctipes. The sequence continues at coordinate 70,041 of JAWQEG010001175.1, forward strand.
TGTTGAAGTTCGTTTTATACTCCATACTTGAAGCAGACCTTTGGATATTATCTTGGCTCGTGACTTCATACAGTCGGCAAAAAATGTATTGGAACCACCCTTACATTGAAATGAAATATATTTATCTATAGGGGAGTTCCAATACTTTTTTGTCGACTGTACATGGAAGGGAAGGAAAGGGATGGGAAGGGAAAGGAAGAGAAAGGAAGGGGAGGGAAGGGAGAGGAAGGGATGGAAATGAACTGTGAACTGGCTAATACACGTGTCCTCTCTCCAGACTCCACCCTTCCCTCCCTCCCTCACATTACACCATCTTCACCAGTTAACTCAATGAGGGTACACAACTCATGTATGCCATCAGGAAGTTGTGTGTGTGTGTGTGTGTGTGTGTGTGTGTAAAAAAGTATAAAGAAGACTGTGCTAGGCCAGAAAAACTTTGTACGGCATGGGATAAAGAGACAGAGGGGAAGGACGGCAACCACGATGGAGGGAGTTGAAAAATTGAAAGGGAATTGTTGGAGTCCGAAGGGGCGCCAAAGCCTTTAAATTATTGCCCACATAAATACAGAGAGGGTAAGAATACCTAGTGAAAGGGGTCACAAACACATTCACTTACCGTTTATGAAATTTGTCAGCTTATGTTTAGGAGTTAATCTGAAGGCAAGTATACTGTACGTTATTCCGTAGCTGTATTAGTCAATGATTGCATCAGATGTTTGTTATCAGAGATTTATGAGTGGGAATAATCATCATTTCTATTCTTGACCCTTGTTTGTTCTACAGATGTTATTCTATATGTTCACCCCTTAGCATCGGCTGCAAATGTTTGTATTATGTCGAAACTAACACCATTCAACAGATGTAAAGATATTTTCATTAATCTATCAACACGGTTTAAATACCAAATGTTATGCAATTGGACAATAACCAAAAGATATATAAGACTACAATACAGGTAAACTTCCGATGATGAAAGGTTGTATTGAGAAGGTCAGAGCCGGTCCTCCACACATAAACGACTGGTAGGACGGAATTAATTAGGGTTTCCGGTCACGCGTGGCCATAGAGAATAGGGTCGGTGTCCTATATCTCTCTCCACCACTCCACCACTAGTCCATTCCGTCTGGCGAACCAAGGGAAGTGGCAGATGGAAGTCTTAGAAACTCAACTTGTCATCACTGTAACTGTCTGCTTAATATTAAGTCACATGCTTATTATTGATCTCTGGACAACGCAACTCCGAATACCAATGTGCTACCAAAGTGATAACACCCATGAACTGGGAAAGTAGTTCAAAATAAATAATGTACACAATACATAGAAATAAATACATAAATGCACAAAGTGTACCGTGTTATTAAAGATCAATATTCTATTTAAGAAAACACTGCTGTTACAGATGTGTTGTCGAAGGGTTTAGTAAGTCCCAACAACACGTCAAATCACCAACACCAGCAGGACGTGTCAAAGGTCAGGATCTTCCCTCCACTGTTTTGTCTACAATGGTGTGTGTGTGTGTAAGAGAGAGAGAGAGAGAGAGAGAGAGAGAGAGAGAGAGAGAGAGAGAGAGATCGTAGTAACATGAGAATGTGTTTGTATTATGGTGCTCAAACCAGTTGGCAGAGTCTATCATACCTCATTACTGTTATGGTATCAGTGGCGTAATTTCATCCTGTCTCTTGTCAGTTAAGGCATCTTCCATCCTCCTGTTTGTTCTCAGAGGTTTTTTTATTGACATCTGAACAGAACATAAATTTGATTTGAAATTGGAGGATGAATGACGAATATCGAAGGAAATAGGTGCTGAACTAGTGCGATAAGGCTCGTCCGGTAGAGGTCGAGGGGGTGAATGTGTGTTTGATTGTTAGGTTATCACTGGCACATGTCCTAACTTCACATTCGAATCTGTAGATGTATTTAAAACGCAGAAATGTGATCAGCCGTAATGTCAATTATACTTTCAGCTCGTTAAGACACAGTCTCTCGTTTCCTTGGCTGATTAACAATATAGACAGTAAAGTGAGCTTAATATAACACTGATCTTGCGGATTTGTAAAGTATATAACATAGCCTACATATTCGTGTGCAGTACAGTATATGATACTATCTAGACCGTGAGTATATGTAACTTGTATATTCGTGAATTTGTTGCCTTGTGATCTCAGTCAACTAAAATGACTCAATACATACCTGAAGTGGTGAACATGGCGAGTGTACGGGTGGAGACAGCACCACAAGCCTTGGGAAGCCACGTAGCTAAGGAGAGTACCTCGTCAGGATCGTGAGGTTCCATCGTCAGGGCCATCTCTGTCAATTATTTCACCACAAGTTTGAGGGCCATAGTACTATATAATCATTATGGGGAGTGGACGATGTTGTCTCAAACTGTCTGTCCGAGCAGCTGAGGACAACAGTTGGAGGTAACACTGTTGGTCAATAATTCTTTCCTGATCCGAAACTCAACATGAATCTCTACCAACCTCTCATCTCACTCATCCCGAATCACTTCAGTTGGCAGAGATTCATACTGTGCCTCGGATCAGGATAGAATTATTGACGCCATTGTACAGGGTTGTCCGAAAGTCTTGTCACCCCTACATATTGTTTTAACTTTCATTATTTTTTTGTTTTAATAATATATAATAAAATTAATCCAGTACATAATATTTTAATAATATAATATATAATATAATTAATCCAGTATATACATATGCTTTGTATTACTGTATTACTTTGTACTTCTATTGTTCTCATTACTTTTGGGTAGGGGGTGACAAGACTTTCGGACCACCCTATACTTTAATATGGTGCACAAAAGTTTATTTCCTCTACCAGCCACAATAGAACTGAATCACATGTGGTTCGAACGACTAATCGTACCTCATCGTTCGAAGCACAGGGAATTCATTCATATTGTGGCTGGCTGAGGAATGAAGCTTTGTACACCATAGTAAAAATGGACACAGACATCTTCTAATTCTGTGTTACTCTATCTAACATTGATAGAATAAACTTGGCTCATTGTAGAGTAACGTATATTAGAAAAATGTGCCGGTAAAATGCTCTAACTTGAAAAATAAAGAAAATTCCATGTCAATCCGCCCACCTGTTACTGTATTATTGATGTGTGTGTGTGTGTGTGTGTGTGTGTTGGGACAAGAATGGCGTGCTCCTAGATGTTATCAGAGGAAGCTGGTTGAGAGACAAGCACTGAAGTGTAAAGCTCTATGATAATGGCAGTGTTGGGTTTCCGCTTGGAATAAAATGCTCCCTTGCTTATTTAGCATGAAAATATATATGAGAGAGAGAGAGAGAGAGAGAGAGTACTTTAGAAAGTTGTACTACTTGTACAGTAAAACTCATATAAATTAACTTCAACTCGAGGGGGGGTTGTGAAGGCCATAGCCAGTGTTGCCTAACCTACCGAGAAATCCGTAGATCTACTGGATTTTTTATGAATCTGCCGATATTTAGAACGATTTCGAGAACTGGGTCAAGTCTACTGCATTTTCTTCAAACCTACCGAGAAATCTACCGAGATTCAGTGCTTGAGGGATCATGCGGCCAGTGCTGCCAGAATTTCCCTGTTTACTCTTGAACAATCTTTATATAATTTCCGCGTCGACTTCAAAATTTCCTAAACCAGGGAAATTTTCACAGCGGGCAGCATTGCGTGCGGCATGATGCGGCCTTCTCCTTTGGGGTATATCCCAAGGCCGTCTCAATTACATTGAAAAGGTCTTGCATATCCCCCACCCCCTTCCAAAATACACTTTCCCAAAGTGTATTTGGGAAAATGATAGAAATATTTGATTTAGAAATGATCAGTCTCATCATAGACCATTTTAGAAATAGTATAGGTTCATTGGTATAGTATCGGTTTATCTAAAGACACCCACAGTAGCCTACATCTTTAAATATATATCATATCACCATACCAGCTACATTGAATATCTACCGAGGTGTTACCCCGATCTACTGGATTTTTCTCTCTCCCATCTGGCAACACTAAATAGCTGCATAACCGTGAGAAACTATGCAAGCATGTGAGCTGCGCAGAATGAGTACGGTACGCATGAGAGAGATAATGTAGTCTTATCTGTGTTAATTTGTGTTAAATGAAAGAAACAGTGTGTGTCTGTGTGCATGTTAGGAAATATGCGAGTGATTAAGTGTGTGTGTGTGTGGTCGAGTCTCATTTACATACGATTTGTAACACAGATAAAGTCGTGAACCACCTGGGTCTGTATATGCAAGTAAGGTTCCCTCCAAAGTTAAAATTTTGTTGGTAAGTGTTCATTCATGGCAAAGACTAGCATCCGGAACTGCTTCGAAATTATACTTCAATAGCAGAAAGATCGTCTACAACTTAGAAATTGAGCCCGAAACACTTTGGCGAGGTCAGTAATGCAAACATACGAACAAACTCAAACTGAGGTTTTTTTTATGAATACCGTCCCGGACAACCTTCACTCAGTCCAATCAGCCAGTCTATATACTTATTACTGTATTACATTCCACTGGTCGTGTTCATGTCCTGTCCCTTTCTTGAGATAAGCTACTTTTTATCAGGTTATCAGTGCTAATCACGTAATCAGGTGTTCACAAAGGCGCCTCACACATGAGTATTATAGTCATTATAGTGTATAAAGGTGTGGAAGTAAGAGTGATTTCCGCCAAGCATGATTGTTTAAAGTATCATTTTGCAAATATTATTACTTTGTCATCTTTATATTGGCATCCAAGCTACTCTGATCTACTGATGAATGTTTTTCCTTCACTGTCCTTATTGTTTTCCTTAAACTTTTGCCGGGATTATATGGAATGCACTTGAAGAGCAAGGGTTTTCTTGTGGTGCCTGGGCTAGTAGGTTGGGTTGAATCGTGAGCTGATCTTGGGTGATGATATGGGCTTGGATAGTCCGAAGGTTGAATAATTTTTATTATTATTAATATGGGACAGGAAAAAACTCGGACCACCACCGCCACGATCTGCACACACATCCTTGCTCTTATAAGGCCCAGTGAACAGTCTTGAAAGGAAGCCAGAGGGAGGGACCTATTTGAACTCCCCTTTCATTTTTCTCTCCGCTACTATGTGCAATTTATTCGGTTAAAAATAAGGTAACAATGAAAACTAAAAGCTCTATGCATTGGAATTTAAAGAATGTCTACTCTACTTCCACTCACAAATGTATGTACTGTACCAGTTTGGAACATGGGTTTGTAGTTACTCGTACTTACACCCGATCGTTACCAGTTAATGACACTGAGTTTATAAAGGTTTCGTTCGTGTCCAGATCCCTTCGTACTTACTGTCCCGCCTCATATCACATTTTCCCTCACACTTTTTAATATTTGGAGTACCTTGATTCCTCCAAAGAATGCCAGGGCACAAGACCAGATGAGCAAAAATAATGGTGTCCTGCCGCCTGGAATAGTATGGAGGAATCATTTGCTCCAGATTTACCAACACTATTACCCGCTTAAAGGATCTTCCAGGCCTAGGACGTCTTCTTTCAACTTCAAGGTCGTGTCCGTGGTGGGACCGTGGGATGTTGGAAAGAGAGTAATAACGGCCGCTAAGGTTACCTAATTTAGCAGCAAAGATCATCATAGTGCGCTCTTAAATAGCCATGATGACCAAAATAAAAAGTTAACTAATTTTATGCAAGTGTGAGTGTGAGCGAAATGTGCTGTATATATTCTTAAGTTGACACACATCTGCTGCAACACGTGTATTTACTTGTGATAAGACTTGACTCTCTCGTGGCTGAGATTTTCGTGTGAAGAAAGAAAAAAGTCCACAACTGCGTATAAACTATGAAACATTTACCAGGTAATAATTTGGCGTCCCTTACCCAGACGAACACAAACCGACTACAGTAAAGAATAAACAAATGTTCCTATTCTCATAGAACCAGATCGACATTTTTACAAGGTGATTTTGAATTTCGTTTTTTTTTTTTTTTTCAGAATCCTGTCGAAGTAACGGCAATTTATCTCAGTCGTATAGTGCCAATATATATAGCTCTTGGAATTCTACCACCAGTTGCGCTGAAATCTCTCACTCTGTCGGCCATCGCATTTCGTGTCATGTAAGTGTGCGTGATTAAAAATATATTTCATAGACTGAAACTAACTGTTTAACTAAATTAATAGAAAAAAAATAAACTGGTAAACAGCGAGAAAGTTGCTGTACACTTGCTTACCCTTGAGCCTTCTCCACTCAGGTGGCTCGTGCACCTGTATGTCATCTACCTCATCAAATTCGAGGTACATAAACATGACTCCGCCCAGGATGAGGTATAGGGCGTAGCCTAGACATAGAAACAGTGAGCTTTTCCCCTTCATTATTGCCCCTTATACTTGAGATGTACTATAGTTTAATCACTTGAGGTGTGCCATCACTTTAATTCCTTTCTTTGGGATATCTTGAAATGCAGTCACCTGAGATGCGCAGTCAACAAATAGTCAATTGTTTGGGATTCACAATCACTTCATATGCGGAATTACTCTTGAAATGTGCATACAGTCGAGGTGCACAATCACTTCTATATGCTTAATGGGTGGAGGCAGGTAGTCACTTTGTGTTGTTACTCATACACAGCCAGTCACCCATGATGCACACTTACACACTGGGGATTTAAAGTCAATATCGTTTAAGATGGAGGTAATTCAGGAGACATGGGACATATAATTACGATCAGAAAGTGTAATGCTGAGGTGTATAATAACTCATAACTTGTAGATAGATATGCAACGTTCACTAGCTTATACGGTGCTAAGGCCGAGATATGTTCAGTTAGAGTGTGAGGCTCAGACGGTCAGACCTGCTCAGTGTACAGTCATCAACTCATCAAACATTTCACAAGTTTGGAATCATTCACCTTATTATAGAATATTTGGTTCATTATAATGTCACTTGATTTATTATGGGTTACTTGCTTAATCAAATGTCATTCTAATTATGAAACGTAACACTTTATTCCACGTTCGATTTAGTTTATGATAATGAAGTCACTAGTAGGTGTGTAGGATACAACACGAGCTCACAGGGTATTATAGTAGAGCTGTTTGGAGTGCATAAGTATACGAGATTGTAAAGAGGTTGCTGGAGTGTAGCGCAGGATGCCCTTCCCCTGCGCGGTTCAACTCAAGACTGGTCACATCCACTTCCCCTGAATTCACTCCCTAGTACTCCCTACTCCTCCCTCTCTCTTGTTCAGACACTTCCAGCTCTTTCCTAACTCTTCTCCCTCGCGTCCTCCCTCTGGGTGATTGTTATAACTGGTTATGTGTTTATGTCTGTGGTCATATGCTAATTGCAGTCATTCATCCTCATCGCATGCAGAAAAGATTTCACACTCGTATTCAGAGAAAGTTTGTTTCTTGGCTTTGTGTTGATACATTTTAGGCCTGGACTAGGCTTACAAGTCGAGGTCAGCATTAATATTAACGAAAGATATGTAACATGTTCTATAGAGATGAGGGCAAGAGATTCTGCTACACCTGCGTCTCCTTTCCTTGATGAACCTGAATGTGAATGTACTGGATCAGAGAAAAACTTGAACAAAATTAGGGCATTAAATAAAATAAAATAAAAAATAAAAAGATTGTGTGTGCGTGTGGGTGTGTGTGCGTGGGAAAGAGAGTGGGTAGCCTATAGGTTCCTCCATAAACTTGTGTGTTCTGCAAGAGACAGTGGGTAGTTTCCTTCGTAACAGGTTTGGCAAGACTTTCAGCCTCAGGTAAGCCTAAATGGTAACTTCCTTGCAGGAAGGAATTAAGGTCCTATCTCATAAAGAGAACCAGTTTTCGTGATGTATCAATCAATCAAGTAATCACATTCGCTTTAATTGGACATGACGCAGATTTCTCTTCTACTATTATTAACACACCAATAAATCCTTTTATCTGAAGATTATTGCGCCATAGGGTTATCTCCTAACATATACCACAGAAGAAGAATGCAATGAAAGAACATGGTTATGCATTCCACAGATGTTCTTGGGTTCAGGCTTGTCCTTCTTATTATGCTGAGTCTAAAGCCTTTACCATGCTGTTTGTATTTATTCATTAGGTATAGCGACGGTGGCTAACAAATAAGGACTAGATAATGGGCAACGTAACCTTCAGGATTATTATATATAGAAATAGATAGATAGATAGACAGATACATAATATACCTAATGAAACAGGACATACATTCACTCCCTCTTACATGTCCGAGAAAATATCAGTTTAACCTACATCCATGATAATAATCCCTTCATTTAATTAGTTTACAGGTGGAGGTGAAACTACAGGAGACAGAAGGCCTCAGTACATCACCATCTGAAGGCTCCAAAATAAAAAAATAAAAAAATCCACAATAAATCAACATCTGAAGGCTTCAAAATACATCAAAAGGCTCCAAAATAAATAAAAAAGATCCAAAATACATCAAAATCTGAAGGCTCCAATATACATCAAAAGGCTTCAAACTACATCAAAAGCCTCCAAAATAAATCAACATTTGAAGGCTCCAACATACATCAACATCCAAAAACTTGATATCATATATATATATATTATTTACACAATTAACTTTCATTAAACTAGATGCCTAATACAAAGCTCTTGCTTAACTGTTAACTGGGATACTGTAACTACATTCACTTAATTAAAAATTTTGTTATCTTTCACGGCCTTAATACTGAAGGTTACAGTGGTAAATGCCAGTCTACTGGTAAGTAATAAAAATAAACAATAAAGTAAAGTACTATGTTTTATTATGCTTCTTATTTTATCACATTTTGTACCAATACTGTACTAATCATGTTATAAGCACATCAATTGCCATTTTGTAAGCTTTACTCTCGTTTATCCATAAAATTAAGTAAACTGACACTTCAATGTTCCTGTGGATTCCGGATACCACAGAGTTTACTGTACAGTATTTTCACTACCACAAGCTTCTTGCACACACACACTTGTACTCACACATACACAGATCTAGGCATACTGTACCTGTACAGTATATATATATATATATATATATATATATATATATATATATATATGAATGAATAAACAGATAGATTGATAAATTTTGTACTTTGGTATCTCTATCCCTCACTCATTTATGTACCGGGTAATCAAAGGTGGACTTAAAATTACTTTTCTCTGGAAACACTGGGAACCTTTCCAATATGTCTGTACAATTCACAAGGATTGAGTGTGCTGTTCATTTTCTTTAAGAACAAAACAGTTAATAGAAATAATGACATTTGCTGGGAATGATAATCATTATTATTAAGGGACATCATACTGATATTAAACCCTCTTCAATACTAACCAATTCATATCACAAATTTTATTAGTGTACAGTACCTCTCAAACTCAATTTACAAAATGGAGAATAACAATATGTGAATCAAGAGATATATTTACTTCAGACAAAAACAACCATAAATTTCTAGCAATACAAAAACTTAAGGGAGATAAAGGCATTGGGACAGTGGAGTGAGACTGTGAGAGAAACCCAGACATCACATACCTGGAGAAGACGTACAGGCACCCATTTGTTAAAGTAATGCATCCCAGTTAGTCACAATGTTATTAAGTGAATGTCACTTAAATGTTAGTAAAGTCACTTCATATATTGCTGTCAATCCAGATGTCTGTCATCGCTGTAAGGGTGAGGAAGAGGTAACAAAATACGTTACACACTTACACTCCCCTCACGACCAGCACCACACTGGAGTGATTGCCGATTGGACATTGAAATTTGAAATTGTGATCTGTAGTGTGGACTAGACTCTATATAGGGTCTCTAGTGTGGACAACTGGACATACCTAAGTGGCCTTGAGAAAGTTCAGGTTTCTCCGCTCGTGGCTCTCGCCTCACAGTACCCCAACACACGGACACTTTAGACAGGCCTCAAGGTCCGGCCGGATCAATATTTAAGCAGCGCTTGAATATTCTCCGGCCGGGCCGGAAGGAAATCGGCCAGCCCCACGCACGATACGATCAGGCCAAGCCCCGCCCACTTTTCGGCCCAGCCTTGAGGCGGACTGGACTGAGCGTGCGTCCTAGGCATCTCGGTGGCCTTGGCTTGGCCCCCTTTAGAATTATTGTTATTTTAGTGCTGTTGTATAACACTAATATTCCAGCTTGTTTCTATTAAAAACTACTTATTATTATATCTTTTGACTGCTGACATATAACTTTTTTTTGTGGGTAACACCAAAGAGCCTCAGGGGAATCAGTCCATATATGTTTACGACCACCAAGATCTACAGGATGAATATAACCATATTGTAGTTTGATCCATACACCATATTAGGGGATAAATTCTCAAGGTGCTGTAATACTGGATTAGGGATTGCTGAGTCTAATAATATCTTATAATGAAAGTGTATTATTCCACCTGTAGGCTAATGAGTAAATCAGTTTGAATAGGATAATCAAAACACATGGCTTTGTGCATTTTGTTAATAATGAATACAAATAATAGACAATTTTGTCTTAATAAATAATTCAGTCAATTAGGATATTATAGCTACTGACATATTCTCTGATTCAATTATCACTTTCACACTGTACATTAATACTCTGACTAAAACAAGATGCATTTTTTGGAAATATAAGCCTAAGGTAACAGAATTATATAATATCATGATTAAATACTGTACTATTCAGATGATAAAATATTTCTTCATCTCATAAGAGTTAGTCACATGATTACTGCATCCTGTTTGATGCAATGAGCTCACCTTATCATACAATGATACATGCTTGATCCTTACATACAGTATTTCTGATTTTGATGCAATTTAGTACAGTACTATGCACAGCTAAAACAATTGTATACCACATCACCCACTTTGTAGCCAGGATTCAGACCAGTGCAAGATGCATGTTCATAAATGATTTACGCACTATTTCTGATCAAATAAATTATACTGTACCTGTAAAACTGGAAAATAATCACTACACCCCTGAGTAGGGTCATATGGGACATGATTGTTGCCGTTTACAATAATACCACTGCTGTGTTCCATAGTCTGAGGTTCAAAATACAAAAATATTGTACAGGTTTGACAAAACTCATTTACAAATCTTTCTCTTGGGCATGTCTTACTATGTGTATAGTATTGTAACCCAATTACTAATGCCTTTAAGACATTAACTTACCTAAATCAACCCCGAATTATATTCAGAGAGCTTCTTAAAACTTGAAAACAAGGCATGACATTTAATTCAGTACTGTTCTGTGCTGGGTAAACATGTGAGGTGTAATGAGACCTTAACAACATAATCTTTTAAGACACTGTGTCAAGAGTGCACCGGAAAATTAAAATATATCAGTTCTTATTCCGACTTCATATCCCCGGCTGATTCAAAGCTGAATACTTCATCTTGTTGCAATGATAACAAAATGCAAGTCACTTAAAAACTAACTCTCCTAAATGACTTTCCACACTACTAGTGCACTGCTCTTCACCTGGTGAATATATTACTATACTAAACTTAAATTTACACACAATAAACAAAATGTTTAAGGATTCATACTGTAATCTAAAGAACTGGAATGAAATCTTGTCAGAAACAATAGTATTCCATTAGATAATTTTAACAGTTTTTGAAACACTGGTACTGTTCATCATATCTGTACACCTTTTATCCATATCCAGAAATTATCATTCATCATTATTGCATTACATTACAAAGAACCTTTCCACGTCAACAACACATTTTACAGTAGGAATCTGTATACAGTGGATTCCTACTCCACTAGAAAGCTATTACTGTATCAAACAATAACCAAATGACCATTATTAGTTAACCAAACAGTGTAACATTCACAATTTTGTATCAAGAAATTACTTTTGACACAAATTATAGCACTGCATTGCAACGTGCAGAGATAATTACAATTTTCACAGGGTCATACCAAATTAGTATAACATGCAATGGAATAAAGCAATAAATGAGCAAGCCAAATTATTGGATAACTTTTTGTATACACAGTAATGTGTAAACTTCTGTTCTGTCACCTTGCTTATATGATGGTAAACCCTGAGATCCAGTGTCACAAAACACATGAGGGTCTTCAGGAGTCTATAGACAGAGAGTAGGGGTTATTACAATAAACTCTTCAAAAAGTAGGAAACCGATGGTCAGAATTACACTTAAGATGTAGAGACAAGAAATAATATTTAAAACTACAGGTATTTCAGTATTTGAAGACATAACAAAAAACATTAGTCAGAACAATTTTCCATTACTGCACTTAAAATACTGTATTCCAAATTAAATGAGGACCAAATGCCCCAGTATTCTCATAATTCATATTCGTTGTAAGGACTAAAGAACCTATTGTTCTGCTTTATAGAAGGGTTATTGTAATATCTCATAAATGACACTATGATTATCAGAGTTGACCAACAAATATCACAAGGACCAGGAATACTGACAATGTTTACACTTTATTATGTGTATCTTAATTAAACTATAATATACAGTAGTACTGTTCTGCATTTATTCTAATGTTAGAATCTTACTCAAGTGAATTAAAGTTAATCTAAAATTCAAATATTACAAAATATATTTACACTACAAAATATATTTACAGTCTGTTAAATGAGTCTCCAATACACATAGTAAGATTCCACATTTCAACAAAAGCTGTGGAAAATACAAAAGATACAATAATAACATTTATATGAGTATGCACAACTTTACAATAAACATTCCTGTACCATATACAGTAATAATAATAAAACATAATATGGAAAGCATCGCTCTACTGGCATTTCTTTTGTTACATTTCATATCTGTAAATTCGTTCAATACCAATCACAAAGTCCAAGTATTTGTTTCACACACACGTACACATATTACAGTTTGTATAGTGACACTCAGCTTCAGAGACAGGCATAGGGGACTATCCCAAATACTACATCTGTAATGGCACCAGTGACCATGTTTTATGACATTCGTTGCACTCAAGTTAACAAACATCAATCTCAAAATATACATAACTTTTAGCCTTGACAATTAAAAGAAATGAACTCTCAAATATGGTTACTGTACAATCTCAGTGTTCTGATTACTGTACTGTATTCAGCCATCTTACCATAAGTCACCCAGATCTCAAATGTTGATGCCATCAATAATGAACATTTTAAAAATTATAATTGTTATATAGTTCTTCCATCTGTACTGTATATGCTTTCACACATACGACCCACTGCATTCAATACTTAACATAAGAATGTGCAGTATAGACAGGGATGAACTAAATAGGTGAATAAAATGGGTGCCACTCTGCATTCTCCATTCAGTATAGTACAATATCTAGTCCTAATGAAGCACTCCTAACTGGCAGTTTTTCATAATACAGGGAACCTTAATAATGTGTAAGATATAATGTGGTGCTTCTATGTTACTTATGGATACTTATGCACCCAAGGCAGTGATGATGTTTCAGGTGAGTGTTAAGAACAGCTAAGAGGGCTAATACCAAATTAATAAGGTGATAAACATTGTATAATTAATCAAATAAAGAAATAATATAATACAGTACTGTACTGTACTGTAATACTGTACATAGAAATTATATAATAAAAAAATCTTGCATTTAGAATGAGCTCCTTCTAATCTGAATAGTCTTATGTTTTCAATTCTATATTATTCATGACACTCCAAATTCTTCATTTTCTTATATTGGAACAGAACTATCATTGACTGATAAAGCCTCCTGGTGCACAGTAATAGGTTACTTGAAACGTGATAAACTAATCATAACTATGTACCGGTATATACCACGGCACACCCACTAACTGTGATTCACTTGAAGAAAAATGTTACAATATCTATAAAAATTACTATAAAAACACTATACAACATAACCACTTCAGCATGGACTAAGCATATTGTTATATGCTTTGTACAAGTTATGTGCCTGCTTCTTATTTAAGCTCTGCTTAACAAATACTTCTTGAATACCGTCTATTATATTACAGTACTGGTATATGTCCCATGGAATATCAAATGTCATAATTTTATAAAGGTAACTGCTTCTTGTTTTGATGAAATCTTATACGGTAGGCTCTCGGTATAACATTAACATATCAAATACCTCTCATTTAACACAGACTTCGTAGATTTTTTAGACTGAATAGTATTGTATGAATAAGAGAAGCCTAGGAAAACATTTGAGTTCATCAATGAGAAACTGAGTGTAAAGTGAAATGGTGAATGTAAGTTTTTACACATGTTATATCAAGGGTCTACTGTATTGTATATTCTAATAGTTACAGATACTGTACTGTTAGTACCATTTCATAATAAATATACAGCTTATAAAAAGTACATAAAGGTGTGCTGTACACCTTGATGTTAATCTGTATACTGCAATTTGCATTAAATGTGTACTGTGAAACTTGTACTCTGATGAAAATATTGTCTTGAAATAATTATGCTTCTTGTAACATCTAGTCAAGTTTCAGTAATGAAAGCATAGCATTGTTTTAATAAAAGTTGTGTAGACGGATGATATTTCAGAATCACCTAAGCAAGTTATATTTTATTTATTATGTAAATAACTTTGACTGTATAAAAGGTACCAGTACCATTGCTGCTGATCCAATAATATATGAATTTTTCATGGTTTTGAACTCTGATTTACAGTACAGAGTTAACTTTTCCCTCAAAACACAAATCATGACAAAATTGCCACTATACATGGAGCTTAGAACACCAGTCAATAGCAGTGGCTGTGATGGACAGAGAGTAAACAGTTTGTAAGAGGAACACTTAATAAAACACACAGTTCACTCACATCATTCACCAAGACAAGCTAAACTGGCAATCACTGTCACAAGTACACAAGGTTCAAACTACACCACTGTGAGTAGAAGTGGTCATGACACAAGATTGGTCACACATTCACCACAGAGTCTCTTTTACTCGCCTCCAATGAGAGGGCTGTTGCAGGGTCCTTGCCAGATTCTTTCAGCTTCTCCTGCATCTGTCGCATCATTTCTTGCATGCGGCGAATCTGGAATATTGCATTAATATATTAATAGTCATGAATGACGCTTTCTTAACTTTTCCCCTCCCTCATTAAAAGTTTTCCTACTGTAATACTCAATGTACAGTACAGCATCAATACCAGTACTGTACTGTAGGTGTTCTACCAGTTATCATTTTATTCTTGGGGCTTGCTCTAGTCTGAAATAAATAATTTTTACTTATTATAAAATACATTATCTTTTAATTTTATGCACTATCCTTAAAAACAGAATTTTGTATAGATAACTTTATAGTAAAGCAACAATCAAAATTACAATTCCCTGAATAATGTCAAAACCTTACCTCCTCATCTTTTTGTTGTAAAAGTTTATCTGCATCTCCCACTGTGTCAAAGTTGGCAGCACTCTCTCGTTTCAATTTGTTCCTTTCTTTCAATGCCACCTGCTAAAATGGCAGAAAAATATTGATGATTTCAACAGTATGCCTCGTGACTTAGTAACTACATTTATATACTGTACTATTGCCCACAAAAGTTTCGTTTCTTTCCTGGTGTGCGATTTGATAAACTTGGCAACATGGCATTCTCACCTATGCCACGCCCTCCCTCCATCTCTCTCCCCTAGACAGTTTGAAACCTTACACAACTTATAAGTGGAAGCTGTCATTATAGAACTGGCTCATGATAAAATTACCAGTTAAAGCGAATGCAAATGCGAGAGTCATACAAACGTTTATCTGCACAATATTAAATGCTCAATTCACAACATTCAATTCCCCTTAAAATCTTGATTAGTTTGGCCATATACAAATTAAAATCTTAACAATGCTTAGTTCTCCAGGCAAGAGGTGATTGTTCGCTGCAATGAAGTATGGAAAAAAACTTGTTATTGGGTCGGATCAACAGCGCTGAAGTCCTCACTAATTGAGAGGATCACCATCCTGGTGTGACCCTAGCCTGAGATTAGTTTGTCTCATTACTGAAATAATAAGTTAATGCAGCTATATGTTACTCAAAACATTATGATCTATTCTTTTTACAGTCATATTATAATTTCCTAGAATCATGATATTGTATATAAAATTACTCTTTAGCAAAAATCTACATTGATTATTAGAATATTGTAAAGTCAGTTGTTTTGAATGGTTCATAACATGTTTCATATACAGTATATGCTATCGGAGATAAGAGAAGGAGGGGCTGTACACTGCCATGTTCCAGGAAGGGAACGAAACTTCTGTGGGCAATAGTACATGTATACATTATCATAAACACTTAGTCAACCTCCACTAGGTTATGTGTCAAATCATGAGTTGCAAACCTACCCCACCAAGCCCCTATAACCACTAATTTTACTGCTTAAGGTCCTGTACTATGTTTCTCATTACCATATTTACTGCATTACACACACACATACTGTTATACTTACTTGCATTTGTGATATACACTGTGCTCTGAAGTTTTCATAATGGATATCTTGTGTGACTTCCTTCATATCCTGCATATGTGTAGAGATAAGCATGGTGCGGAGCTTCACAAAGTCACAGTGAGCGGCATTTTCAACTGAAAATGTACACAATTTTTTGTCACAGTTGAGAAAACAAAATCATGTCCTTAACAGTCAATAGTGAAGGAATAAAGGGTTACAGTGAAATGTTTTCAGTTAAATGATTTTGGTTATTAAGGTGACTGATTTTAATCTTGACCAGGTATCCAAGATATTTTAGCATAAAGTCCCTAAATACTTGCAGAGAATACATTATATACATTTGCAAAAATGTTGAAATCCATAAATAAATTTTATACTCAAATGGTCCGTGGATGTGTACACACAACAAAAAAACTATCGTTACACCTTCTGCACGATACAAAATGACACAACGAATGAAGGTTTTTGATAACAGTCTTCTCACATTCGTTTCCCTGCGTATGTATGTTGCGACCGCATCGGTTATCAAAAACCTTCATTCGTGGTGTCATTTTGTATCACGCAGAAGGCGTAACGATAGTTTTTTTGTTGTGTGTACTGTACAATTTGTATACTTCTGACTGAACAGCTGCCTTAACTACAATACATGTGGAAGATATACAGTATTGTACCTGATGATTTTCAAAGGAATAAAAATTAGCTAAGAATGTACAAGAGGATAGAGCACAGCAACAATGATTTGTCTGTATACTCCACCTAAGGTTTTATGTAATATTTTGATGTCTACAGTCCTGTAATATAATTATCATAACCTAATTATTCTATATTCTTGTACTTTACCTGTACTTAAACTATTTCTATATGGTACAATATAATTATTACCTTCTACAATGCCCCAAGGGTATTGCCTGCCTCTCATTTTTTTGCCCGCCACTTCAATCACACAGTTTGAGCCTATCACAGCAAAGGGAATTGATGCCTTTAGTTCTCTGTCTTGTTGCTTGAATTCTTCATCCTCATCAGAGTCACACTCAGGGAACTGGTAGATCTGTATCAATTATACAAATACGGGTTAAATATTATGCAATATCCTCTATGCCTAGTATGTTTTACACTGTATCACATAGTATCATCTGGCTAATAACAAGAGGGGTACAATTTTGCAGACAAATCTAGTCCTATATGTTATAAACTTATAAAGTATTGTTTCCAGTATTCCATAATAACCATATGAAATACTGGAAATAATACTGCTAAAGGTGAATCAGTTAAATGGAAATACTGTACTGTACAGTAATGTATACACTATTCAATTTTAGAAGTGCTACTGTAAAATGCAAAGTGTAACAATGTGGCAGAAAAATAGACATCACAATGGAAACAGAACTCGTTATCCTTACCTTAATTTTATTTGTCTCAATATCATTCATAATGTTAGATTTAAGTTTTATTATCTCTGACTTTGTAAGTGTGTCACTCTTGGCAATTACTGGCACTATGTTAACTTTTCGATGAAGGCGACGCATGAACTCAACATCCATCTGGCGTAACCTGGTGGAATAGAATAATTAAACAACATATACAAATTTGGATCAAATTTTCACCATCTAATTATTCTAATATGACTACTTTAATACTCATAGCTCATCCATAACCTCACCATATATCAGATTTCAGTAAGGAATTTAGATAGTTTAGAGGAAATGCAAGAAACTTCTATGTCAGCTACACTACAGTATGTAATGATAAGCCATTGCAATATCAGAAAAAGGTCAAATTGTGTAGCTAAGAGTACTGCACACTACACTATATTATTCTGGTGAGGGCTGGTTTTATCCAGAAATGAGGAATCTGGTATCCTCTACCACACCCTGGCCTGTTCTGTCTGTCTCTCTTACTATCTCTCATTCCTTCTGGGTAGCCAACGAGATCGCCCGATTGGGTGGCACAACAAGGAAGACCACAGACGGTGGGCTTGTTGGCCCAGGGATACATGCCCGTGAGCCAGCAGTCCCCTCGTCTGCTGCCTTCGAAGAAACAGATCTCACTATCACCCTGACTCCCATTTGGGGCCCAAGCATCTGCGCGGCTTCGGTCAACCAGACTCGGGACTGCTCAGCCAGACAGTCTGGGGAACTAAAACAACAACAACAACACTATATTATTTTACCCATGTCCATAGGGAGGGACAAAGTAGAGGCAGCAATGTACACGATGGTCTTGTATATTCTTGCGGTTGAGGCCAGATTCATCCTGGAAGAATTTATTGAATTGTTCATCCACATATCGTTCTACTGACTTCCAGCACTCTTCACAGTTCACTGCATCACCAAATCCTGTAAAAACAATACAATTAGTTGAATTTTTGTCAACAAGTACTCGTTAATTTCATAATAGAGAATCCATACTTAGTTTTTTAACGAGTCAAACAAGTACTCATTAATTTCATATTAGAGAATCCATACTTAGATTTTTAATGAGTCCAAAAAAGTACTCATTAATTTCATACTAGAGAATCAATACTGAACTTAGATTTTTTAAGGAGTCCAGTACTGTACAATATAATTCTAGTGCTATTCCTACATAAATGTAAATGAAATGAAATAGCACCAACCAGTATTTTAAGACCAATTCATAATTCCAAAATCAATACTGTACCATTCTTACCTGGAGTATCTACCACAGTGAGACGTAATTTGACACCTCTTTCTTCTATCTCAATAGTCTTCTTCTCTATAGATACAGTCTTCTCCACCAAAGCTGAGAAAAGAAAAAAAAAATCATATTGCACTGTGCAGTAGTTTATATCTTAATAGGTAAATGTAACATCTATGTTCATTATCACCCATTGAGAGATATAAGACCTGAAGATGGAATACTTACATATATAGATCAATTAAGGAGATAATTTTTGGGGAGGCTATTTGTAGGATTACCGATTCCTCCAAACTAAACCAGAAAACAATCTACAGTACATTACAGTACAGTAAATGTCTTATATCACAAATGTCACATATACCATAAATGTCCAATAAACTTACATTGACCCGTGGGTATTATTCTCTCCTTATACAGATCAGTTAAGAAGAGACTATTAATAAGAGTAGACTTGCCGAGGCCAGACTCCCCGACCACCATCAATGTAAAGTCAAACCCTCTCTTGACACTCTTACGATGAACTTGTTCTGGTAGTGTGGCAAACCCGATGAACTCTTGACCATTCTGAGGAACAAAGAAAGAAAGGGAAATTATGATGGGAACAAACAAAGTGCCTTGGGTAGTGTGGCAAACCCGATGGATAGAGTGGTAAACTCGATGAACTCCTGACCATTCTCAGGGGAACATATAAAGTGAAATTATGAGAGGAACACACAAACATAGTGAAATTAATGCCTTGGGTAGTGTGGCAAACCCGATAAATTCTTGACCATTCTGAGGGGAACAAACAAACATAATTAAATTAATCAGGTTTAATTAAAATCACGGAATGAAAAATGCTGACTTTATGTAGGCAACCATCCATGCTGTCTGTTTACTCCTACATAATGCTGACAGGTCAATGTAGGTCATGTATATATAAGTATAAGAGTATAAGTCTTCGGTCACATCGGTATTTAGTTAATGGATATAAAAGTGGCAAGTGTTGTAATGGTCTGTCATAGCCTCATAGGTATGTGATGTTGAATTGTTGATAACTTGACAGCATTGTCACAGGCTCACAGCAAACATCATGCAGTGTTGCAAACCATCAGAGATTTCCCCAGATTTATGGAAATCGAAATGGGGAAATTTAAAAATATCTCTCTACTTGTGGAATTTGGGACCAATAATTTGTGTAGTATCTAATGCAACTTCATCACAAAGAAAATAACCAAACTGAGAACATAGGAAGTGCTTATAATCACAGGCTTACATAATGTACAGTTGTGGACAAAAATATCGAGCCCCTCCTGACTGAGACACTAGGTTGGAGCTGGTAACACTTGATCCCCTCTCATCTAAAGTCATGCCTTATTCCTGCTCTCTCTTGCAAGTCCCGCGTTATTACTTGAGCGAGAGAGAGAGAGAGAGAGGTGAGATCAACAGTGTTACCAGCTCAAATCAAGTCTCTCAGTCAGAAGAGGGGCGCGATATTATTGTCCACGATAGTACTTACTGGAACGGAATACATTTGGACAGATATGTATGAATCGAACGAAGTACAGTAAATAATTATGAAGTGACGGCAGTGATATGTTAGACTTCTTTTAAATGCTATAATTTTCGTTTTTACTCCCACACATATGTGAATTATTAGCTGTTTTATTCATGGTTAAATTGTGAACAAACAAGAGAGAGAGAGAGAGAGAGAGAGAGAGAGAGAGAGAGAGATACGCGCGGTGGAGGATGTGGTAGAGTGAAAGGATGAGAGAAGAGAGGAAGTGGTGGTGATTGAGAGGAAGCAGCGGAGAGGATAAGGAAAATGATTTGGTGGCTGATTACACCCCCATCATCCCATGTTAACTAACGGTCAACTGAGAGCATTGGAAAGGCATACATATTATATATATTAATAGTGCTTAAGTTGTTTCAGTGTGTCTGGGTGAGGGGAGGAATCTCTTGTTGGTAAATTGGAGGGTTACTGCTTCCTCCAATCTATGCCAGGAAACAGACGACACCAGTGTTACTAATAGGGGATCTGTTTCGTGGCGTAATTTGGAGGAATCACTAGCCCATCACTTTACCAAAAACGGATTCCTCCCTTATAATCCCATTCGTCAACATGGATCAGGTGTCGTCACTTCCGCCCCACCGCGAGTGCACAAGGGGGCGTTACACTACAATAACCCCAAGCTCAAATTTCGTGACCTGTGCTATCCTATAAGTGAGGCAGTGGTGGGAGGTTTAAATCCACACATACAGTCACGGATAATACTTTACTTACACAATCAGTGCATTATATTCTTGTTAAAAAAAAGTACTGATGCACTCCATAATACAATATGCCAGTTTTACAGTTTTCATAAAGAGTGTTGGTAGGAATTAAGGTGTCTTTGACCTGAAAAAGCAATAGTGAAACGTGGTCAATAAAGGCTCCTCCTCATACGTTGTTGTTATTCATCCTTCCTTCACGTTCATCTCATGTATGCATCTCTCCTCATACACAATATTCATGAGGGAGAGGAAGCACTTAAGGACCCTGTGATCGTTATTGAGACTCGGTGGCTACAGCTGATTCCTCCTGACTATGCCACGAAACAAGCCTTCAACATAGGTGTGTATTTCGTGGCAATATTATGAAGGACTCATTCATTTACCTCTAATTTTCTGACTACATCACAGGGCCCCTTAAGATAATTGCGTATATATATGTTTAAATATGAGCAATTCACAGTGACATGGAAAAATAGATAGAAAAAACACACACACATATATATAGAGAAAATAGGTTATTCATAGTAGGGAAAACAAAAAATAGCAGAGAAAGAATGATAAGAGGAAATAAATCGGCCATAAAGAGCTGAGGGTGAAGAAAGGGAGGATAAAGGGAGGAATATGAGAGAGAGAGAGAGAGAGAGAGAGAGAGAGAGAGAGAGAGAGAGAGAGAGAGAGAGAGAGAGAGAGAGATATGAAATGACACAGGGAAGAGAAAAAAATGGAAGGGAAGATGAATATTTGAGAGAGAGAGAGAGAGAGAGAGAGAGAGAGAGAGAGAGAGAGAGAGAGAGAGAGAGAGAGAGAGAGAGAGAGAGATATGAAATGACACAGGGAAGATGAATATTTGAGAGAGAGAGAGAGAGAGAGAGGAGAGAGAGAGAGAGAGAGAGAGAGAGAGAGAGAGATGAAATGACACAGGGAAGAGAAAAAATGGAAGGGAAGATGAATATTTGAGAGAGAGAGAGAGAGAGAGAGAGAGAGAGAGAGCAGCATCCGGGAGTGTAGTAACCTAAGCTAAGTAGGACCGGGTGGAGAGAGAGAGGGAGGGAGGGAGAGTCTGCCACGGTACTCCACTCTCACTCGCACCATTCTCTCCCCTCGTGCACTCACTCGTTCCCCTCACTCCCTCTTTCCACTCTTTCACTCCATTCTCTCCCCTCGTTCTCATTTCCATATATTACGTGTAAACACACACACACACACACACACACACACACACACACACACACACACACACAGAGACAGACACACACACACACACACACACTACAGCAACTAAAACAATTTATCGTACAAAATAAAAGTCTTTTCATTATAACTAGAAATGTCTTGGTAAACTTATCAGGATTCCACACACACACACACACACACACACACACACACACACACACACACACACACACACACATATTAAGTAATTCTAATAGTTTGTCGTGTCTCGTCGGTTCAATTACACACACACACACACACACACACACACACACACACACACACACACCAAGTAATTCTAATAGTTTGTCGTGTCTCGTCGGTTCAATTTAGAAGCACCCAAAATAAAACAGCGTGACATTCAAGGTTTGTCCCATCTGAACTTTGGGCTTTATTGGAGGTAACGAAGACAGTCAGCACAAAAACACTTAGAGAGAGAGAGAGAGAGAGAGAGAGAGAGAGAGAGAGAGGAGAGAGAGAGAGAGAGAGAGAGAGAGAGAGAGAGAGAGAGAGAGAGAGAGAGAGAGAGAGAGAGAGAGAGAGAGAGAGAGAGAGAGACTTCAGAGTAGTCATTTAGGAGTAAGAATAAAGTAGCAGAATAGTCGATAGAAAGAGTAAGATAAGGTGCTGAGTAGAGAGAGAGAGAGAGAGAGAGAGAGAGAGAGAGAGAGAGAGAGAGAGAGAGAGAGAGAGAGAGAGAGAGAGAGAGACATCAGAATAGTCATTTAGGAGTAAGAATAAAGTAGTAGAATAGTCGATAGAAAGAGTAAGATAAGGTGCT
>JAWQEG010001176.1:0-51883 GCA_033782935.1 Petrolisthes cinctipes
ATGAATTGATGGATGTATGTAAGAAGAGAGAGAAGGATTAGGGTAAATATTTGTGAATTTTTCGTAAGTAGATAAACAATATATATGGATTAAGTAACGGATAAAAAATAATGAGTTTATTTATATATGTTTATTTATTTATTTATTTATTTTTTATTTGTTATTATTGTGTGTAGTCCGAACTTTTGGATGCCTACCTTACATGTATTAATATTGCCTAATTTTCCAGTGTCCTTTTATCTCTACTTATTATTATTATTATTATTATTACCCATTCAGTTATTCCCACATTTTAGTTTTTATGTTGTTTATGACATTTTAATTCTATTCTACTACTCGTTCCTTGTGTATTTATCGCTCGTTCTCCTAATTCCTCATTTGTATGTAATCTCTTTAATGTATGTACTCGCTTTCGTTCTCTCTTTTGATTTTATTACTTTTTTTTTCTTTTTTCTCTTTTCTTTTTTTTTTCTTTTATCGTTCCTCCCTGGTTCATTCTTTCTCTGGCCATCTTTCTCTCCCTGTCACATCATTTTCGTCTACCCTCTCATCTTCGTTCCGTATCAACCTCGCCCAATCATTTTTTTTATTTTTTTATTTTTTTTTCCTCTTTCATTTATATCTCTCACTTCATTCCTCCATTATTTTTCCCTCCTACTTTTATCCTGCATTTGCTTCTTCTTTGTGTTTCTTGTTTAGTTAGATATTTATCCTATCAAACTGCAAAAAATATAAATAAATAAATGAATAAATAAATAAATAGATAAATAAAAGACGTAACTATAATCCGGCCAACAAGAGCAAGAAAGCAAGCAACAATAACAACAACAATAACAACAACAACAACAACAATAACAACAACAATAACAACCATAACAACAACAACAGCAACAACAACAACAACCATAACAACAACAACTGCAACAATAACAACAACCACAACAACAACAACTGCAACAACAACAACAACATCTCCAACTCCAAATAATTGCAACAAATCATAAGATGAGGCCGAAACTGCAGATTGGCCGAATCATCCATGGGAGCCGCCGAATCATGCTTGAACCATTATCTCCAATTAGTGACGGTGTGGCGAGAGCATTGCTAACACACACACACACACACACACACACAGAGCCAACCAGACACACACATACATCCAACCAGACACACACAGAGCCAACTAGACACACACACACAGAGCCCCTCACACACACACACACAGCCAACCAGGAACACACACACACACACACACACACACACACACACACACACACGGTAACAAAAACTCCGTCTCCTCTCTCAGTATTTTCTCAAGGAATGACAGATTAGATATACTGTATAATCATCAAACAAACACATTCACCAAACAGAATTAACACCACCCATTCACCAAACAGAATTAACACTACACTACCCACTCACCAAACAGAATTAACACTACACTACCCACTCACCAAACAGAATTAACACTACACTACCCATTCACCATTCAGAATTAACACTTACACTACCCATTCACCATTCAGAATTAACACTTACACTACCCATTCACCATTCAGAATTAACACTTACACTACCCATTCACCATTCAGAATTAACACTACACTACCCATTCACCATTCAGAATTAACACTTACACTACCCATTCACCATTCAGAATTAACACTTACACTACCCATTCACCATTCAGAATTAACACTTACACTACCCATTCACCATTCAGAATTAACACTTACACTACCCATTCACCAAACAGAATTAACACTTACACTACCCATTCACCAAACAGAATTAACACTACACTACCCATTCACCATTCAGAATTAACACTTACACTACCCATTCACCATTCAGAATTAACACTTACACTACCCATTCACCATTCAGAATTAACACTATTATACAGACGGAAAATGAATTATCTTCTCGGGTTTTCCAATTTGTGAGTCTGGGAATAATATTATCTTGTTTATAAGACTTGGCAGATAAGACAGGAGCACTTTTGTTGTTGTTGTTGTTGGTGGTGGTGATGAGGTGTACAGTCACGCTCAATAATCCTGCAACACCTTCGAACACATTATAATTATAAATAGCCTCTATAATTATATGATGCGAAACTACAGATGTTTGTCTCTATATATAAAATAATATGATGCGAAACTACAGATGTTTGTCTCTATATATAAAATAATTTCCTAAGCTTCATTCTTTCAATTGACTACCTACCTACCTAACTTTTTTCTTTTCGTTCACCTGGCTGGTGCGGCGGGACTTTTGATCGTGACTGTACCCAAACACTCATCGCCTTTCCTCGGGCATCTTAAAATAATGTTAGCCAATCTTTCTCCTCCTGCTGTGATAAGACGAGACGCTTAGACAGCAATATTTCTCTTCCCCGGGCTGCTGCTGTTTACGTTGTGTTATCGTTGTTGTCATCACTGGTATTTTTGTCATGATGGTTGATTGCATGACGCTTGTATTTCTCTTGACATAATAATAATAATAATAATAATAATAATGATGATGATTCTTCTTCTTCTTCATATTATTATTATTATTATTATTATTATTATTATTTTTATTTATTTTTTACTTTATTATAGGGTTGGTAAATGTGGAAAGCATCAAGACACCATTATTTTTTATTTTTGTTCATCTAGTCTTGTTACCTGACAAACTTAGGAGGAAATAAAGCTCTCTAATGTACCAAATTCATCATCCATACATCCAACAATCCACCCATCCATCCACTAACTCATCATCCACTAACCCACCCATCCATCTATACATCTATCCACTAACCCATCCATCCAACCACCAACCCATCCATCCATACATCCACCAACTCACCCATCCACCAACCCATCCATCATTCCACTAACCCACCCATCCATCTATCCACCAACCCATCCATCCATCCACCAACCCATCCATCTATCCATTCATCCTTCCATCCATACGACGTGAGCAAGGGCCGAACTGAACAGAGCAGCATGTGTCGCAACCCTGACATAATCATTATCTACTGTACAGCATGTGTGTTGTCATTGCTCTAGATTAGTCTGACTCCAATCATCATCTTACGAGGGTTGAATGGGGTCGCCAGTTCAACATTGTCGTTGTGTTGTGGTTTTTGTATTGTTTTTAATTGTTGTTGCTGTTGTCTATGTATTGTTGTTGTTGTTGAAGTTGCTATTGTTTATGTATTGTTGTTGTTGTAGTTGTTGTTATCTTCATATTTTTGTTGACGTTTCTCCAGCCTTTGTTTTTCTTAACGTCGTTGTTGTTGTTGTTGTGATCTTCGTGATGGTGTTTGTTGCTGAGGTTGGATGGTTTGTAACTGTCTATGCCTCACGACTTTCCCACCTACCGACATGACTGCAAATACACACACACACACAACTCAATCCACTCCTGCCACACACACACTCACACACGCAACACAAAAGCAACTCAATCCACTACTTACACACACACGCATCTCATTTCACTATTACACACACATACACAACTCAATCCACTACTTACACACACACACACACACGCACACACACACACACACACACACACACACACACACACACACACACACACACACACACACACACACACACACACACACACAACTAAATCCACTACTTACACACACACACACATATACACACACACATAACTTCATTCCACTCCATCCACACACAATTCCATCCACTCCTCACTCCTTGAACCAACACACAACTCAATCAACTCTTACACACACACAAAACTTAATCTACTCCCTATTACTATCATATCCCTTCCCCTCCACCACCACAACACAACACAACACAACACAACACCACTTCCCAAACAAACAACAACACACCTTCAAGTTCTACCAGTCAGAAACAAGCACCACCACCATCACCACCACCACCACCTCCAACCTTCAACTCCAGCCAGCCAGTCATTTTACCCGGTCGTATATCAGAATCTTCACGAAATTGATTTAGATCCTCGACAGTTTTATCTGCCCCTTTCGGATGGAGTGTATAGGGTCGAGTATTGCCGGATTGGAGAGAAAGGCCTGCAGTCCCGACCTTACCTACTGATGTGTGAGTGAGTGTGTGTGTTGGTTGTTGTTGTTGCTTAGTGTTGTTGTTGTTGTTGTTGGTGCTGGTGCTTCTGCTGACAAAACGATGAGGGTGGAAAAGTTATTGTGTGTGTGTGTTATGTGTGTGTGTAGAGAGAGAGAGAGAGAGAGAGAGAGAGAGAGAGAGAGAGAGAGAGAGAGAGAGAGAGAGAGAGAGAGAGACTACATCAACAACGAGAGAGAGAGAGAGAGAGAGAGAGAGAGAGAGAGAGAGAGGAGAGAGAGAGAGAGAGAGAGAGAGTATAAAGAGAAATACTACAGCAACAACGAGAGAGAGAGAGAGAGAGAGAGAGAGAGGTAGGGAGGGGGGAAACTGTGATAAATTTGCCTCATTAATTGCACCAAAAGCAAAATAATGATCATTCTTCACCTGGGCAGGCTCGCTCGCTCTCCCAGTGGTGGTGGTGGTGGTGGTAATAGTGGCAGAGATTTTTACCTTTTCATTTTCATTTTCGTTTTATTGGGATTTTTTTATTTCGTTTATAGTTTCTTTTTATGTGTTTTTCTTATTTTTATTATTTTTTTTTTTTTGGGGGGGGGCGGAGGATTGTGTTTTTTGTCGTGTTTTTATTTTAGATTTAATGCGTTTTTATTTTGTTTCGTTCGATGTGTGTTTGTTTTTGTGTGTTTTTTTTTTTTTTTGTTACTTTTGGGATTGTGTTATTTTCCTGTTTTCTTTTTTTTCATTTTCTTTTTTGAGATTTCATTTTCATTCTTTCAGTGGCTGGGTGTTTCTTTTTTACATGGTGATTTATATGTATAATTATTTTCCTTCCTTTCAGATATATTGATTTTTTTTTTTCATGTCCCACTTATTTTTTTTTTTTTTTTTTTTTTTTTTGATGTAGTAAGTATGAGTTTCCCATTCTTCGTATTCCATTTTAATGTTCAATATATATTACTGTCACTCATTTTACTGTTGTTTTGTCTTTATTCATTTTTTATGTTACTATTTCGTCTTTGTTATTATTACTGCAGTTATATTTTTTCTTAATTATTTATTTTTACCGATACTACTTTGACATCATTGTTAATAAGATACTATACTGTTCACCATGTCTTTGCTTCTTGTTTATTGTTCCTAGCCATAATCTCTCTCTCTCTCTCTCTCTCCTCTCTCTCTCTCTCTCTCTCTCTCTCTCTCTCTCTCTCTCTCTCTCCTACATACACATACATTCACTCTCTCTCTCTCTCCTACACACACATACACATACATTCTCTCTCTCTCTCCTCTACACACACACACACACACACACACATTCTCTCTCTCTCTCTCCTACACACACACACACACATACATTCTCTCTCTCTCTCTCCTCTACACACACACATTTTCTCTCTCTCTCTCTCTCTCTCTCTCTCTCTCTCTCTCTCTCTCTCTCTCTCTCTCTCTCTCTCTCTCTCTCTCTCTCTCTCATTCAAATTACCAGCACACCCATCTAGCGGCCGTCAGCGTAATTACAACATGCATGGCCAAGAAGGTAAACATTACGAACACCTTTGCTGATATCAATTAAGTGTCTGAGGTCATGTGGGGGTGGGGGGTGGGGGACGGTAGGGGGTAAACGGGAGGGGGTTTATCATTCCCTCCAGATTACTAGCAGAGGTACCCGGCGTTTCCCGGGAAGATGCCTATATGAATAAGGACTAAGGAGACATTTTATAGTTTAGTGAGCAACTTTATTAAATTATTATCTTAGTGAGAGGTGTTTTTATTGATATACAGTCAGGACCATTATAACAGTTAGACGTTTGCTTTATTAAAACTTTTTACTGAGACATGTCATGACCATGTCATGGTGTCATACATATGGGTGTCATGTCAACTCTAACCGGGGCTTTGCAACACGAAACGCCGGCCAGCAGGTGTGTGTGTAAAATGTGCGCCGTAGCTTGCAGCTGTCCGCACTAAAAGAATCGCCGCACTCTGGAGTTTAGAAACAGTCAATATTAACTTTATAATATGTGGAAGTATTTCAGTCTTGTTGCGTTAGTTAAAAATATTCCGCAATCTCAGGCTACTTGCCAGTTTGCCATACGTACTACATAAAGACGATATAGTACATAATTACATCTTTTCAGCTTGAAGGCCCGAGACTGACTGAATTTCCAAATAGCCTTTTTGCCTCTTCAGCTCAAACGGAAAATTTCCGTTCGAGCTGTACATTTGGCGAGCATTTTTAGCGGCTTGAACGGAAATAATTCGTTCGAGCTTCTGTTCGAGCGGTACATTTGGCGCGCGATTTTAGAAGCTCAATCGGAAAAACAAATAAATAGAATATTTGACATTAAACGTAATTTTTACGTAAGGTTACATCATGTTACGTCATAAAAACGATTGCCGGTGGTGCTGATTCAGAATATATAGTTTTGGGAGTATAACCGAGTTTTTTTTAGCGGATTTATAGTAGATGACGTAATTTTACGTCGAGTTACGCCATGTTACGTCATACCAAAACCCTCGCCTGGTGATGGTGATTCAGAATATATAATATATGGTTTTGGATGTAGGTGTAACAGTTTTCGAGTTATAAGAGGACAAACAGAGACGGTTACCATTTATAGTATAGATTTTGAGCTCCTGTTCTGCATTTATTTTGTTTATTATTATTATTATATCCTCCCCCCTCTCCCCTTCCTTCTCCCTTTCCTCTCCTCTTCCCTTTCCTTTCCTCTCCTCTCCTCATCTCCTTTTAGCATATTATATTTTGTACTATTTCTTCCATCAAACCTGGCCTACAGTGTAAATATTTTAAGCTCGTATTCTCTAGTTATTTTGTTTATCCTCTCCCCACCCCTCCCCCAGTCCCTAGTCCTTGAGCCCGTAAGGTAACAGGCAATTTGATTCTTATCTCATCAGCCTTCCAGGACCTAGTGGGGTGGGGGTGGGGGTAGGGGGTAGGAGAGAGGGGGGGGTAGGGGATGAGCTGGTGATGCATTGGAGAGCATTAGTTATAGTGGGGAGATGGGAGGGGGAAAGATGTACACGTGTAAAGGAAGGGAGAGAGGAAGGAAGGAAGGAAGGAAGGAGACTAGGATGGGGATGATGTGCTGTGAAGGAAGGAAGGAGTGTAGGATTGGGGATGATGTGTTGTGGAGGAAGGAAGTAAGGAAGGAAAGAAGGATGGGGGATGATGTGCTGTGGAGGAAGGAAGGAGAGTAGGATGGAGATGATGCGTTGTGGGGATTGGGGAAGTTGGGGTCGGTGGGTGGATGGAGGGAGAGGATTGGGAGAGGAGGGTTGCGGAGATTATTGTGAAAGTGGGTGGAAGAAGGAAGAGGAAGGGGAGATTGTAGGGATGATTGGGGAGGTGGGAAAAAGAGGGGGTTGTTGTTGTTGTTGTGGAAAAGGGGGGAGGAAAAGAAGGAAGTAAGTGGGAAGTTGGGGAAGATGATGGAGAAATGAGGAAAGACTGAGAGGATAAAGAAAAGGGGGAGGGTTGGAAGTGCATGGGGAAGAAAGGAGTAGGATAATTGGGGATGAAGGTCAAGAAGTGGGGGGAAGTAAAAGATAAAAGAGGAGGAGGAAGATGAAGGAGGAGGAGGAGGAAGGAGGTGTAAGAGACTGAAGATAATTATGAGGATGGGGAAGCAAGAGGGATAGATGGTGGTGAGAGGGAGGATGAGGATGTGAAAGATAAGAAAATTGGAGAGAGAGAGAGAGAGAGAGAGAGAGAGAGAGAGAGAGAGAGAGAGAGAGAGAGAATGTGAAATGATATGCAAGAAGAGGAGAAGGAAGGAAGGAAGGGTGTGAGAGAAAATAAAAGAAGGAATAATAAACGTGTGTGTGTGTGTGTAAATTTGACCACTTCAATGAGAATAGATTATACAGTAGTTAGTTAATAAAAAAATACTCGTTCCATTATCTCCAAAAAGTGTCAAAATCCTACTTACAATACGAATATCATGATCCTCTAACTAACCAATCTATACTGTATATGCAGAGTGACTACGAGCTTAATTAATTAGGGGGGAAATTTTGTGTTGGTAAATCTGGAGCAACTGAATCCTCCAAACTATTCCAAGCAACAGAACACCATTACTTTTGCTTTTCTGGCTGGTCCTGTTTCCTAGCATACTTTAGAGGAATCAAGGCACTCCAATGTACAATAAAGAATTACCACCTTAATTAAACCGAGTACACACACACACACACACACACACACACACACACACACACACCACATAAACATCGCCCAACTAAATAATGGGAAATATCTTGACTAGAAAACTCTCACTCATTTACACACTCACTCATTTACACACTCATTTACTCACTCTTTTGTCGTAACTAGCAGAATGTCAGTGAAGTTCCATGATTGTATGTATTAACGAGGAATCCTGTGAGGGATGTACTGTACAAATATGAGCATAAAAAAAAGTATAAAAAAAAAAATATATATCTTAGACCCTGATTTATTTTGGGTCGAGATGAGAAGACAAATTTAACATAATATGATTCACAATATAATGCTCAACCTGTTATGATTTCTTTTATATTTAACATTATTATATTCAACATAATTATATATATTCCTCACCATCACAATATTATGACCTAAAGAGAATAGACAATTATTAATATCGATTCTTTTCTCGAGTGTGGAGTGTGAGACTGTGTGTGTGTTCCCTTCATTTATCCAGATCTTGATTAATTAAGGGGGTGCGGGAATAGGGGGACAGGCTTGGGGGGTTTAGGGGGGTGCGGGAGTAGGGGGACAAGCTTGGGGGGGTTAGGGGGGTGCGGGAATAGGGGACAGGCTTTCTACCCACCCCAAGCCTGTCCCCCTATTCCCGCACCCCCCCAGTCCCCCCAAGCCTGTCCCCTACTCCCGCACCCCCTTAAATGGGGATATTACATTGCTGGTAAATCTGGAACAACTGCTGATTCCTCCAAGCTATTCAAGGCAACAGGCCACCATTGTTTTGTTCATCCGGTCCTGTTTTCCTGGCATACTTTGGAGGAATTAGTGTGCTCTAATAAACCAGAACTTTATTACGACCTTAATAGCGAATAAACCCATGAAGTGAAACTCTTAACAACGAAATATATCTACTGTATTAAGCAAACAACTGATTAGGTTAGGTTAGGCTAGGCCGTACTAGGTTAGGTTAGGTTAAATTTGGTTAGGTTAGGCTATGTTAGGTTAGGCCATGCTAGGTTAGGTTAGATTTGGTTAGGTTAGGTTAGTTAAAATTAGGTTAGGTGTGGTTAGGCTAAACTCCAATATATATATCTAAACTGCTTTATATTCATTCAGAGTTAGGTTAGGTTAGGTTAGGTTAGGTTAGGTTAGACTCCAATATAAATCAAAACTGTACTGTATATTCATTCAGGATTTTAGTTATATATAGATTAACTTGACCTCTCTCGGCCTCGGATGGCGAGCGCACGAACTACCCACCGTGACTGTGTGTGTGTGTGTGTCAGGAACTGTATGTGTGTGTATGTGTATGTGTTAGGAACTGTGTGTGTGTATGTCAGGAACTGTGTGTGAGAGTGTGTGTGTGTGTGTGTGTGTGTGTCAGGAACTGTATATGTGTGTGTGTGTGTGTGTGTCAGGAACTGTATATTTGTGTGTATGTGTGTGCCCCAGGGTACTTAACTTACGTGAACAGAGTGAGACGACTCGTCACGCAGCCATTATACCTCTAATACTCTGAGGGAGGAGGTGGTGGTGGGGGGGGGGGAAGGTTGGAGGAGGGGGAAGAGGGGTTGGGGTGGAGGAAGGGTGGTAGTGGAGGGAAAGAGGGGTTGGGGTTGGAGGAGAAGAAGAGGGGTTGAGTGGAGATAGTGGAGGGAGAGAGGGGTTGTGTGGAGGTGGTGGAGGGAAAGAGGGGTTGAGGGGGAGGTAGTGGAGGAAGAGGGGTTGGGGTGGAGGGAGGGAGGTAGTGGAGGGAAAGAGGGGTTGAAGTGGAGAGGTAAAGAGGGGTTGAGTGGAGGTAGTGGAGGGGGGTGGAAGAGGGTAGGGTGGAGGTAGTGGAGGGGGGGGGAAGAGGGTAGGGTGCAGAAGGTGGAGGAGGAGGGGTTGGGTGGGAGGAGGTGGAGGGGGGTTGGGTGGAGGTAGTGGAGGGGGGGAAGAGGGTAGGGTGCAGAAGGTGGAGGAGGAGGAGGGGTTGGGGGTGGTGGAAGGAAGGAGGGAGGGGTGGGAGGAGGTGGAGGAGGGGTTGAGGGTGCTGGAAGGAAGGAGGGAGGGGTGGGGTGGTAGGAGGAGGGGGTGGGGGGGAGGGGTTGGGGGTGGGGGGGGTTTAGTGTGCCAAGGTCCAGTCAACCACGCCCTGTTTCCTTCCCTCTCACTCTCTCACTCACTCTTCCTGACACGCCTCACCTCTTTTTGTATCTCCCTGCTCTGGGCACCTGCATGTATCTTTGTCTCACTCTCTCTCTATCTCTTTGTGTGTGTGTGTGTGAAGCCTCTCTCTATCTCTTTGTGTGTGTGTGTGTGTGTGTGTGAAGCCTCTCTCTATCTCTTTGTGTGTGTGTATGTGTGTGTGTGTGAAGCCTCTCTCTTTCTCTTTCTCTTTGTGTGTGTGTGAAGCCTCTCTCTTTCTCTTTGTGTGTGTGTGTGTGTGTGTGTGAAGCCTCTCTCTTTCTCTTTGTGTGTGTGTGTGTGTGAAGCCTCTCTCTTTCTCTTTGTGTGTGTGTGTGTGTGTGTGAAGCTAGCTCTCTCTTTCGTTTTGTGTATATGTGTGTGAAGCCTCTCTCTATCTCTTTGTGTGTGTGTATGTGTGTGTTAAGCTTCTCTCTTTCTCTTTGTGTGTGTGTGAAGCCTCTCTCTTTCTCTTTGTGTGTATGTGCGAAGCCTCTCTCTTTCTGTGTGTGTGTGTGTGTGTGTGTGTATGTGTGTGTGAAGCTAGCTCTCTCTTTCGTTTTGTGTATATGTGTGTGTGAAGCCTCTCTCTTTCTCTTTGTGTGTATGTGTGTGTGTGAAGCCTCTCTCTTTCTCTCTTTCTCTGTGTGTATGTGTGTGTGAAGCCTCTCTCTTTCTCTTTGTGTGTGTGTGTGTGTGTGAAGCTTCTCTCTTTCTCTTTGTGTGTGTGTGTGTGTGTATTTGTGTGTGAAGCCTCTCTCTTTCTCTTTGTGTGTGTGTGTGTGTGTGTGTGAAGCCTCTCTCTTTTTTTCTCTTTGTGTGTATGTGTGTGTGTGAAGCCTCTCTCTTTCGTTTTGTGTATATGCTGTGTGTGAAGCCTCTCTCTTTCTCTTTGTGTGTATGTATGTTGTGTGTGAAGCCAGTCTCTCTCTCTCTCTCTCTCTCTCTCTCTCTCTCTCTCTCTCTCTCTCTCTCTATTAATATCATCATCATCTTATATATTGAGTGAGTTTACAATTACCTCTTCCTCTTATCACATTAATATTCGCTTTCCCTCTCAGTAATGACCAACCATTTAGAGAGAGAGAGAGAGATGAGAGAGAGAGAGAGAGAGACTGTATGTTGGTAGTAATCAGCTTATCTGCAGTTCACGATGCATGATATCTTAATTGAGAGAGAGAGAGAGAGAGAGAGAGAGAGAGCTTAAATAATGTTATATCTTTTGAGAGAGAGAGAGATTAAATAATGTTATATCTTTTGAGAGAGAGAGAGAGAGAGAGAGAGAGAGAGAGAGAGAGAGAGAGAGATGAAATAATGTTATATCTTCTTTCTTTCTGCGTCTTATTATTATTGGTAACGGGAAGAAGTGCGGAGTATATTTTGTTTACGACTCTGCTGCGCCGTTGATGACGTGAGCTGCTCGGTCGGTCGGTCAGTCAGTCATTCTTTTCAACGGGACTCGTGGTGGGGAAATTATTTATTGGTGGTGTTGCTGGCTATGTTGTTGTATATAGGTTGTGTGTGTGTGTGTGTGTGTGTTAGGGGGTGTTGGCTGTGTGTGTGTGTTTCTAGATGCTGCTGACAGATAGATAGGATGAATGAGAGAGAGAGAGAGAGAGAGAGAGAGAGAGAGAATGGTGACGTTGTAAGTATTAGTATTATAGAAAGATGAGAAGAAGGGAAGGAAGGAAGGAACGACGAACGAACGAAGATTAGTTTACATCTCTCTCTCTCTCTCTCTCTCCTCTCTCTCTCTCTCTCTCTCTCTCATTGAATTTAAATAAAGAGTGAAAATTGTAGTGGTATTGATAATTAAGTTGATGATGTTAATTAAAGTGGAGATGGTAAAAGGATGGAGGGGGATGTTTGATGTTGATAGTGTAACATTGATTAGACATGATGTTTTTAGAGGGAGGAAGGGAGGGTGTATAAAATGGTGATGTTTAAAATGGAAGGAAAGAGGACAATGGTGGTGTGGTGGTGGTAGTGATGTTGGTAATAGTTGTTAAAGAGAAGAGGAGAAGGATAAAAATGGTGATGTTGGAAATGATGAAGAGAGAGAGAGAGAGAGAGAGAGAGAGAGAGAGAGAGAGAGAGAGAGAGAGAGAGAGAGAGAGGGGGGGCGATGAATATGGTAATAGTGATGTTCATAGAGAGAGAGAGAGAGAGAGAGAGAGAGAGAGAGAGAGAGAGAGAGAGAGAGAGAGAGAGAGAGAGATGTGAGAACGATGAATATGGTAATAGTGATGTTTATAAAGAGAGAGAGAGAGAGAGAGAGAGGAGAGAGAGAGAGAGAGAGAGAGAGAGGCGAAAATAGGAGAGAGAGAGAGAGAGAGAGAGAGAGAGAGAGAGAGAGAGAGAGAGAGAGAGAGAGAGAGAGAGAGAGAGGGCGATGAATAAGGTAATAGTGATGTTTATAAAAGAGAGAGAGAGAGAGAGAGAGAGAGGGGGGGGGAATGAGGACGATGAATATGGTAATAGTGATGTTTGTAAATGGTTAACGAGAAGAGAATACTGAAAGTGGTGATGTTGTTGGTGATGTTGGAGAGAAGGGCCGGGCCGCCACCACCTGACCAGTATATCATCACCAGACTAGTTTTTGTGTCCTGCTCTCCACTCTGTCTGTTGCCTGCCTGCCTGTTCTCCTGCTTGCCTGCCTGCCTGCTCTCCTGCCTGCTTGCCTGCCTCCTCTTCTGCCTGTTCTCCTGCTTGCCTGCCTGCTCTCCCTCCTCTCCTGCTTGCTTGCCTGCTCTCCCTCCTCTCTTGCTTGCTTGCCTGCTCTCCCTCCTCTCTTGCTTGTCTTCCTACCTGCTCTCCATTCTATCTGTTGCTTGCCTGCCTGCCTGCCTCCTCTTCAGCTTGCCTACCTGCCTGCTCTCCCTCGCCTACCTGCTTTCCCTCCTCTCCTGCTTGCCTGCCTGCCTGCCTGCCTTCCTGCCTGCTCTCCCTCGCCTGCCTGCTTTCCCTCCTCTCCTG
This sequence comes from Petrolisthes cinctipes, assembly GCA_033782935.1. Taxonomy (NCBI): domain Eukaryota; kingdom Metazoa; phylum Arthropoda; class Malacostraca; order Decapoda; family Porcellanidae; genus Petrolisthes; species Petrolisthes cinctipes. The sequence goes on from JAWQEG010001176.1 coordinate 13,420, forward strand.
CCTGCCTTCCTACCTGCTTGTACCTACTTCCTTGCCTGCCTGTCTGCTCTCCCTCCTCTCCTGTTTGCTTGTCTGTCTGCTCTCCCTCCTCTCTTGTTTGCTTGTTTGCTTACTTACCTGCCTTCTGCTTGCTTGCCTCTCTCTCTCTCTCTCTCTCTCTCTCTCTCTCTCTCTCTCTCTCTCTCTCTCTTACAGTGTGTGATAATGTAAATTGTTTCTAGTGGAATGTGTAATATAATGTAGTTCACACACACACACACACACACACACACACAACAAGGAGTACTTACTTACATAGCCTATAGCACTCAGCATAACACCCTATCACGTATTTTGTTTTTCATGTATTTTTTATTTGCTGTACTGTATTGGTTTGCATATAGCCTACTGACCCTTTTTTTTTTTATCAGACAGGGAAAACATTATAGGCAAATCTTGTACTCTTATGTATTTCATGATAAACTTGTGCATTCACTAATAACACATGATAATTATAGACACAGATAGCCTACAGGACACTTAGTTAGTTATTATGATATACTTAATTATAATATTTACACTTTATTATGATAGTACACTTAATAATAATATTTACACTTACTTTTAATAACTTTACAATTACACGAATTTTGAAACTACATTTAATTATCATATCTACACTTATTTATATTGCACACTTATACACATTATTATACACTTATGAATGTACTTATTCGTTTGATTCTAAAATAGTAGTACTCTTAAATAATTATACAGTCGAAGAAAAAAGAGGCTGGCTGGGGTAGAGGGCCGGCCAGCATTTTTTTTTTTTTTTTTTTTACTGTACAGGAGTTTACATTGTACTTTTTATTTTACTGTAGGCATCAATTTTTTATTTCGAAGATCGGGACACTAAGCGAGCTATTTGCCATTAGTCTTCATCTAATAATAATAATAATAATAATAATAATAATAATAATAATAAAAACTCGGGAGTCGAACCCAAGGCCATCGATTGTACTATATCCTTCCCAAGACAAAATAATGTTTCAGTGACCTCTCCTCAATATTTCTCAAATCCTTGTACTGTACGGGGTTAAATAACGTCACTCCCGACACACACCCACTTCACTCTCCATCATCTCACAACAACACACCATCTCGGCCCATGAGACGAATTGAACACGATCTTCCCGCCATTTTTTTTTTTTCCCGCGAAAATTTTGGCGGGAATTTTAGATAAGGTTTTCCTGGTGTTCTTGCTGCGTTTTCTCATTACTGCGAGTGACGGGATGCGTGTGGAGAGGTAAAAGGAGGTAAATAATTAGAAAATATTAATATCGAGTAATTGGAGCCTTTTTATTTTTTATTCCTCCAAACTGCGTCACAAAATAATCAAACCAGCTGTACGTAAAGTTGGAGAAATCTGCGGCGTCCAGTTCAAAGCTAAAATCTTATACCCCACCTTGTCTTGTGTTGATATTGATGGGCTTCTGATTCCTCCAGTCTATGCATTAAGAAAACAGACTTGTATGATTTAGTATACGAGTAGAGGGTAATTTGATTTGTTTTGTATAGTTTGGAGTAATTAATAGCCATCCAATATCCTATACCAGCAGGAAGGACATTGAATTACCTGACTTTACTTTCCGGCCCTCTGACGTCACTTTCCCACCCTCTGACGTCACTTTCCCGCCCTCTGACGTCACTTTCCAGCCCTCTGACGTCACTTTCCCGCCCTCTGACGTCACTATCCAGCCCTCTGACGTCACTTTCCCGCCCTATGACGTCACTTTCCCGCCTTATGACGTCACTTTCCCGCCCTCTGACGTCACTATCCCGCCCTCTGACGTCACTTTCCCGCCCTCTGACGTCACTTTCCCGCCCTCTGACGTCACTTTCCAGCCCTCTGACGTCACTTTCCAGCCCTCTGACGTCACGGATTCCTCTATGGCCAATGAGAGACTCCCCGAGAACCACCACCAGGGCGGCCACACCCCACATTCGGCCAAGATTTACACCCAGCGACTTGTAATCAACGCCAACCCATCACCCTTCCTAACGTATGGCCCAGTGAATAATATGTAGATTTCATTACTTTCAACTTTGAGGGATAATACCGAGAGGAGGGAAGATATAAAAATGCGGCCGCCAATGGTTCTCCCTTCCCTTCCCTTCTCTTTCCTTCCCTCGCCCCGGTCACTCACTATACTCCGTACTTAGGCAATTTGCGCCGAACTTTGTGTTGCCCCGAAATCACCGCCTTGATCGCCGCGCGCCCATTTGCATCAACCCCTGAGGCGCATCTTCCATCACGCTGGTGGTGGTGGTGGTGCCTGCTTCATTCACCCATTTATTTTTTTTGTTAAACTTTCGTAAGAGGAGGGAAAAGTGAGTGAAGGAATATAGACCTTGTGTGTACTCGTTAGAAAGGTCATTATTTGGGGGTCATTTGGATGGAGGCTTCTCGACGTTGAGGGGAAAAATAAAAATGTGTGATTATCATACGTCAGGATCGTTACTGACCACGCCAAGCCTCTCTGGCCTGGCCCCTCCCTGGCTGTGGTATACTGCAGGCGACGAGGGGCTTCACGGGGCGGAGTTGGTAGGGGATGTTTTAACGGGGTGGGGTTGGTAGGGGATGTTTTAACGGGGTGGGGTTAGTAGGGGATGTTTTGATGAAGGGGTTGGTTGGTTGGGGGTTGTTTTGACGAGGGGGTTGGTTGGTTGGGGGCGTTTTGATGGGGCGGGGTTATCTGGAAGGTTTTTACAGGGCGGGGTTGGATGGGGGCCTTATGACAGGACGGGGTTGGTGGCATCTTGACGGGTCGAGACAGGGAGAGGTGCGAATGGGGTAAGAGAGAGAGAGAGAAGCTGGGTTAGGAGGGGTATTGAGGGTAGATGTACTCTATTATGTATGTATGTATGTAGGTGTGGAGGCAAGGCAGGTGTGTGTGTGTGTGTGTGTGTGTGTGTGTGTGTGTGTACTGTAGGGCGGGGCTGGAGTGATGCAGGTGAGGGGCGTGGCTAACCATAAGTCACTTAGCAACATTGTACCGGCAGTACCCACACATCTTGCCTATGCCCTGCCCTGCCCCTGCCAAACCCTGTCGTCCTGTCCTACCCTGTCTTGTCCTAACCCGACTATACCCTGTCCTGTCCTACCCTTGCCATACCCTGTCCTGTCCTACCCCTACCTTGCCATTCTTTTTTTCTATATCACTTTGCAGTGCCCTGTCCTGTCCTTTCCCTATCTTGCAATGTCCTGGCCTACCCTGTCCTTTCCTTCCCTACCCTTTCCGGCCTTCCCCACCCTGTCCTGCCCTGCCCCACCCTGTCCTGCCCTGCCCTGCCCTGCCCCACCCTGCCCTGCCCTGCCCTGCCCTGCCCTGCCCTGCCCTGCCCTGCCCTGCCCTTCCATCCATCCCATGCCCTCTTCTCTCCTTCTCCTGCCTCCATTTCCATACTGCATAATACGTACATAAGTCGTGTGAGGGTGTGTACGTAAAAGATCGACCAATGGCACTGTATTATACATGTAAGCCACGTACAGAATGAGCGGTGTACGGCCCCAAGTGTACTGTAGTGTATTGTATACGAGCAACTTGTGTCGAGGTGTTGGAATGGCATGCGTGGTGTAGTTTAAAAGACACATGATTACGTGGATGATAATAATAATAAAAAAATATATTGGTTAGGGTTTAGTAGTTGCTTAGATCGCCTGGTTCTTTGTGCAGTTTGGAGGAGGAATGGCTTTGGCTGCAAAATCTTCTAAGCTTCCTTTAAAGCAGCGTGGATTTCCGACAAATATGGAGGGACCGTTAAATAAATGAGTGGTTGCAGATAATTAGGTTCAGGTCAATTATGTGAGTAATTAAAGTTTACGTAGCAGCTAACAGCGTTTAAAGTTTGAAGACTTAAGATCCACTACCACTACCACATATTACTACACTATCACCACCACTAACTCACCACCTCCACCAACAAGCCTAACCTAACGAAGGACTATTCTCAACACCACCACTCCTACCCCATCACTCCAATCATTACCAACAACAGGAAACCTAACCTAACCTAAGCAAGGACTAATTTCATCTCCCTTTCTTTCACTTTAGGTTCTGGTGCTGTGGGTCTGGCACATTTCGACAAGTGTAGCCACGACGAGTGTCTGAGTGGTCTGCACATCTGTTCACACGACGACGGGGTAATGCATCTCCTGACACGCATCAATGAACTCTCTATGCCTTACACCGATGGACAGGGCCGCTTGGAGCTGTGTGTGGTTGGGGGCTTCCAGGACGCTAGGAGTATCTGCGAGAAGGTCACACTCTCCCTCCTCAGTGAGTACAGTATTATGGTTCCTTCCTTCCTCTCTGTCAAGTGTCAATACCCCCTACAGGGAATATTACTAAGAGGGAGTATTATTTTTGTTTTTATTTATTTATTTATTATTATTTTTTTTTTCACTGATAGGATTCAGTAGCCCTCCAATTGACCATCAAGAGAGTCTCCTGTTAACGGGTGACTATTTCAGACCCTTAGAAGATGACAGTGCTGACACCATAACTCCCTACTTAAATAATTATAATAAAAGAATAATACAAAATGAAGAGAATCCTTTATTGACCATGTTTCACTACTGCTTCTTCGAGTCGTCAATAAAGGCTCCTCCATATACAGTGTTGTTCCTTAACAGTTGTGTCAGGTTTATAGAAATCTTATTCACTCTCAACAGATGCTATGCACAAAAGTCCGCCTCAGATCCACCTGGTGTTGCTGTGTACTGGAGAGATGAACACCACACTGCGAGGCAACATCTCCTGGCCACTCGTCAAGGGAATTGGTAATTCATATATTCAGCGCTTTTGTTGTCACCGTTTGATTTTAATACTTGCTCATTGCTTTGGATAAATTCCCTCGTCCAGTATCTCAAACAGGAATCTGTCTATATTGGCACATATTTTTGCTTACATGGTATAATTGAATTTTAGGCTTGCAGATATTTACAACTTATAAGCAATTTTCGGGTGTTATCATTGTTGGAAAAAGCAACTCCATAATTGACTTGTATTCTTTGTGATGCAGGAGTGAGCACACAGACAGGCAAAATCTTTCCTGCCACTTTCACCGACAAGGGTCCATACCTTGTGTTGCGCTCTACCAGGGTCTTCACTGGTGCCCAGCAGGTAAATATTTACAATTAATATTACTTTATTATCCTTCTGATGACCTTTTTGTCTCACTTCACTTCAACTCATTGAAATGCAAGCTACCGGATGCAGCCAGAGATTTCAGTAACTACTCTACTTTACTTTTATTCTGTACCTCATACTGAATGCATGGTTACACATCAGTACAATGCAGATCAATGAATAAATATGTGTTGTATATTTCGTCATATCTGTTTGGTTCAGGTTTTAAACAAAATACTGTATGGTCCAGTGATTTGTTTATAATGAATGACATTTGTGTGGTGGTACTGAAAGAAGGAGGGGATATGAAAGACCAACAATTATGTGTACAAACCACATCATAAAAATGTTTTCAGAGGCAGATCAACATTTCACCTAATAAGTTAAGAATGATACAACTGACACTGATGTTGATCTTACTTTGTCTACGTTTCAGATGGTTGATATATACGACTGTGCACTTGGCTTGTTAAGGATCGGTCCATTCAACTATGAGCCACATGCTGGAGTGGAATTGTTGTTACAGCAAACAGATGATGTCATTCTACAGTGTCTCTCAACCACACCTGAGGTAGAGGGCCCTAGCTGGGTCAAAATGGTAAGCTATATGCTAAATATTGTAGTTTACTGTGGAATAATCTCATGGATATCTAAATCTTTTAATTCTAAACCAACTATTGTATAGGAAAATAGCATAGGATGACCTCTATAAAAATATCATGCCCTTTTGCCCATAATCTTCCAAGTGCCAAGTAATATTGTTGGGAACAGTATTTGCAAGAGAAAAATTATGACATATGAATCAACTCTTTTGCTCTCTGTCATGTACCATTTTACCCTGATATACCTACAAGCCTTACCCACCTGCCTTGCGTCCATCAGGTTAGGGAGGTCCTGAAGCACATCAAGGAACATCCTTTCCCAGCGGTTACCATTTTCCCTGACAATCGGCCTCACTACTTCCGTCGGGACAACCTGGGTGGCTGGGCGCCGGCTGACCTCCCCAACAACAATGATTCCACCCCTGATGCCAATGTGCAGGCGGCGGTGCAGGCGGTGGCAGGAGCTGCTGTGGCCGCCACCGCCACCTGGACACAGGCGGCCGCTGTCACCACCACTTCAGCACCACCTACGCCCGCTGCTGCCCTCTCCCCTGCACCATGGGGTGCCTCCGTACCACCCAGGTATGTGATGCCAATAGATAGTGATTACCTGTAGTAACTTCTTTTTTAATGGCAAATGAGTACATCCACTGTCTGTCTAAACATGATGTTGTTGTTGTTGTTGTTGTTGATGTTATTGAGTTTAGACTGCTGCATGCAAAGGGATAATGCACCCCTGTGTGCTGGCAGTCCACACAGCAGTGAAAAAAAAAACAAAAAAAAACAGCCTTCTGTTGCAGTACATCCTCACATGGATTTTTAATCCATGTGGGCAGATCTCGTCAAATCCACTAGAAAGTGACCAGATCCTACAATAATTTTTTTTCTAGCCCTGTGGGGGATGGCTAATGTGAACAGAGAATAAAGTCAGCCCCCCTGGGCAGTCTAAACCTGATGTATAATTACTTAATAATTGATGACCATCATTTAGCAGTCTATTTGTCTCATATTTTACAGAAGTTTAACATCACTGTATTGGAAGATGAATTTTCAGTTTTAACATCTTTCATTGATATAGTATTTATCATCTCTCAATATGTAGATAATGACAGCAAGCTATGTACTATACACAATGCCTATTTTATTCTGACTGATGTCGGATGATTATTTCACATAAGAAATAACTTGTGTCAAACACACCACCTTTTGCCTCTGTTCTTAATTAATACTGACTGCAAAAGTCATTGTAAGCTTTGATGTTAATATTTGAACGACTTGTTACTAGTGTAGCCTTACTGATAGTGTTGATATTTCAGGTATGGTTCACTGCATCTTGACTGCCGACTGAAGACCCACCTGGCAGTCCCTCCTGTAGTCACCCCCGGCCAGCACTATGATGACCCGCTCCTCAACCCTGTCAAGGATCGTTTCATGCCCGCATGGCAGACATCGCAGTTGTGACCATCCTCCCCCTTGACTGATATATTTGACCCTTCACCTACACACATGACCTCCTCTCCTCCTAATCTGTCAGGTCAACCAGGAGCAGGGTGATGTAGTGATCACTTTCCCATTTGTATAGTGATGTGGTCCCCCCACCTCTCCTTTCACTCGCCAGGTCATGCAGGTGCAGGCTAAAAGGACAATTTAGTAAACACTCCCCAAGGTGCGATAGTTCTATACCCGCTCCCTCCATCCCACCCTCTCATAACCTGTGTACTGTAACTTCCAATGTAAGAAAACTAAAAAAAGTTGGCAACGTGGCTCGGCGGCGGAGCCACGTCCTGCGCACCAGCCGCCAGAATTCTCCGTGCCAAACTGCAGACATGTCCACGACAGCCTCTCTTTACCCACAGCTACCTTCATTCACCTTCAGCAACTTTCCTCTGCTTACATCAGCCTTCTGAACACTAATTCTGTATTTTACCTTGCAAAAATGGGCACCAGTTTCCTCCCAACAGATATGAGTTAAATTCATGTGTTGCATGAATTTTAGTGTCATATGTTGTAGATAATTATCTAGTTAATGTTTACTGTCAATTGACTTAATTTGCATAGCATATGCAAATATAGCCTAGAAACTAGATAAGGAACCTGATTCACATTTACCAGGAATGGAATAAGGCACTGCATGTAACTTGTCCTCTCACTAACATCCATGGTTGTCAATAAGGAGTACAGTACTCCTATAGCGTCTACAACACTGCAGCTCCTGCTTGAAAGCTGTCTTAATTTTGTTGCACTATCATTCTGATTTTATTTGTTTCTATATGCCAATACTGTAGTGCTGAACAATGTGAGATGTAGTGCATGTAAAATTCACACTCAGGTTTCAGTAGTGCTCCTTCATCCCTGCTTAATATCAAAATTTTCTGTTTACAGCCTGCCATCTGTAAGATGGACCACACTGAGCAAACTTGTTACCTTCAACTTTTGTTTACCAACACCATTCTGTCCATCACCAACACCCTTATTGTTGCTAAGCCTCTCTGGCAGTGATGTGCAACGAAATAATAATGGTGAGCAAAGTTGTAAGAAAATCTACACAGTACAATGGCCTGCCACAATTCTGTCTCTGCATTACAGCTATGCACATACTCTTAACAAGTAAACTTACAGATTTATTATATTCCTATAATACAGCATGCCCATTCACATTTTAGGTTACAATTTGACAGGCAGGGTGAAAATACACAACAATGTCTCTATAGTGTATAATGCATTACCCTGGTAACCTTGGCTCATGTGCAAGAAAGCCCATGTGAGGGTTGACAATCATCTTGAGAACAGAAATCACTGAAGGACACCACAGCACTAAATTTTAATAAAAAGGCATAGTGCTGTGAATTTGGACGATGATTCATGGTCTCATGATAACAGTTTCAAAACCCATTAAGGTTATCCTTGTAATTTGATGTAAGCAGGTTATTATGTAGAGTTGCCTGCAGAAGTTCTGTTCCTCCTGCTGCCCTTAAATTAACTGATAATATTTACATCATATAAACGTGAAGGAATAAGCAAATGTATTTTTTTCTTCTTTCAAAATGATCTTAATTGTCAAATGTTAGAAATTCTATAATACAGTATCTTCATTTTCAAAGCTGAGAGATGGATGGGCGGGAAAGGAGTTTTGCCGGCAGCTGTACTGGTTTTAGGTGGTGAGGTAATGTTGGTGATATAGTGGGTTACTGATGCTTGTGGAGTGTGTGTTTTGGGAGTGGTGTGCTGAGCAGTATTTTAATGTGGTGGTGGTACTATGTTAAAATACATTGATGTGATGATGTAATTGTAATATAGCAGTAATGTGTGGTAGTTGTAGTAGTGTGTATCAGAGGGTTGTGAAGTGTGACAATGACAAAGCTGTAGTTATCTTAGTTGGTTGTGAAGCTGGGAGTAATGAAAAAGTGGTGTGTGTGTGGGTGTGTGTGTGTGGGTGTCTGATGTAGCGAAGATGTTATACAGTATGTAAGACTAGTGGTGAAGATGTACAAATATAAGTAGTGAGGTGTGTTAGGGATACAATGCAGTTGGGAGGTGGGATGGAGGTGAGGCGCGTAACATGATATTGAAGCGTGGTGGAGGTGAAGTGTGGGTAGAGCTGAGGTTTGGCGGCGGTGAGGTGTAGGTACAGTGTATATTTCTGACGACAGCCTTGACCCAGCCCTGTTGTTATGCCCTACTCAGTATCTCTCTCTCTCCCCTCCTGGTGCAATATTTATCCCAGGGCTATGATTGGCAGCTGCAGAGCCTAGTGCAGCTGCTGTCGTCTTCCTCGGGACTCTTAGGACAAGATCGGTGAGAGTCTGGGTCGTGCTCTAAAACTTAGGATGTCACAGCTAGTTGAATGTAATGGTATGCAGGTAATTAATGAGTTATCACCTTTGTTATGATTGCTTGTAAATACCAGAATATTCTTTTACTTTAGGGATTTGGTAGCAGTGATTTTATGAGTGATTTTGAATGTTTAAATACATGATTAGATTCCTTCGGTTTTGGTAGCACGAACCTCGTATTATTATTTTCTCATAGAAGACTCCACCAAGAAACAGCCTCGCCAGACAGAAAATTTTGTACATAGTATTACATTCACCAAGGGCTGGCAAGTACTTAAATTAGTAGGCTAGATATTGTAGGCTTTCCTAGAGAGAATATAACATCACTTTCATATTATCATCAAGAGGAAATAACTGAAATCCTTACATTCTTCACTACCTTACTAGATTATGGTTTTCCTTTGTGTTTTGCTTTATGAAAAATATTGTACAGTAATGAAGTATATAATGCCAGTAGTTGATATGGTATAAAATATGAATTAACTTTGTTACAGAATTACAGTAATGTATTTCAGTTATTTAACATTACATACTTCTGTTATTATACATTACCTATTTTTTTTATTTCATACTGCGCTCACTTTCATTATTATGGATGAGACATGGTTAGTTACAAGGAAGTAGTTACACCCGTCCGTAACCTATACACTTCCTTGGCATACTCTGTCCCCATATCCCTACAAAATGTATTTCTATTTGTTTTTAGATGTTTTAACTGAGTGTAATGCTGTTTGTGTATAGTTGGTCACGATAGCTACTGTTATTTGTATTTCATTTAGGACTATCTGGTAGAATCTCTTAGTGATCTGATAATGGGAAGTACTGATTATTGTTATTATTATTATCATTATTATTTTCCTTTTCTAATGATGACTGACGACAGATTTGACAGAACTGCTCAGCAGGTGAAAATGTTAGACCTAATGACAGTTTTAGCACCAGACAAAACATTTCAAGTGCAAAAGAGTTGGTTTTAGATTTGATATACTCCTGTATATACAGTCCTGTACAGTATAATGTACTGTACACTATATATACAGTATATTTATGACTGCTGTGTCTTTCTCTGGAGGTTATTGAGGCAAGTGCAGCTCTTACTAGATGGAAAAGTGATGAAGATTCATATCAAGGTACATTACTAGTATGAGGGTGTTGTGACTAGCAAGTTTGTTTCTTTACAAGGAGCTCTGAGACACTACTGACCAAGGCCCAGCTCAGTTCATGACCATTCGCCTTTGTTTCATAACCTTTTAAGTGCAGTATTATGAGGAACCTACGAGAAAAGTAGAGTACAGTACTGTCTTGTAGTTTCGTTTACATTTGCAGATATTAATAAGAAATAGTCTCCCGGGAAGAATATTTGGCACTAAAACAAATATGGGAATGGTGGAAAAGAAGCCAAATAGAGAAAGGGTGTTAAACCAGACTACAAAGAAATATTAATTATGGGACAAGAAACTGTTGCGTGGGAGAACTTAGGGGATTCACTAAGAAGGTGGATAATATATGTATCTTTACTGTAAATGATGTACTGTACAGCTGCACATTAACTTCATACAACATATACAGTAGGAGCTTTTGCAGTAGTGCTCAGAATGGCTCGTATTATAGATATGGAAACTTTCCACCTCTCTGTTCCATATTTTTTTCTATTAGTAACTGCAACAATTATATATAGCAGATGAAATGTATATTTTTTGGCATAGTTGTAGTGATTTATGCTTTACCCAGACTTGTCTTTTGAATTTTGTTAATCTGTATGACTTCTGTATTCATATTGCATTTGTGTGTCATGTTTATTGCTAAGTTGATTTCTGTGTTTGGCATTCCCTAAGGTGCAGGTGTATCGTCCCATATAAAATGAAGGCTAGTTTTTTAATTGCATAAAATCTTTCCCAGGTATGATCTGTTCTCATCTGTTTGTTTCTCTGTTGCCTCGTACCATCGTAGTACCATATGCCCTGTGTGGCCTGGTACTGTACTACTTCTGTATAATTGAAATTAATTGCTAATGATGGTTAAAATCTACAGCCAATATCAAATGAAGCTTTCAACTTGTATCTGTTTGGCCATTGCAAGACTTTTAACACCAGGGTAGTTAGTATTGACCAATCATGCAATGGTCTTATGATGTTGACTGGAAATTTACTATCTGCTGGAAAAAAAATAACAAAAAAACTATAGTGGATTCATACCTGTCATAAATTTCAGTGTAGTATTCCAAATCCTTCTTATATTTTCAGACAGCCTTTGTCAGCCACCATATATCACACATTTTGAAGTTGGAGAACTGAAGTGAAAATGATGCAAGCTCTCTTGTACCTGCCATGTTAATCTATGTGTTACCATATTTATAGCATGATTTGTTAATTAATAGTTTCTTTCCTATGGATACTCATCACACATAATTTCTTGACAAGGTGTGAGTATGATTGCAACACGCTGCTACTGTACTACTGTAAACGCAGTACAGTACTTTATGTAGTATTACAGCCTGTAAAGTTTAACTCATCAAGAGTGATGAAAGTGGAGTTATTATAAACTCTTCTTTTTTACAATATTGCTTTTTTACTGTCATTTAGCTTCTTCCAAACACATGGTGTAGTCATAGTGTTCATTAGCATGTAAGAGACACAGTAAGGTCATTATGCAAAAAATTATCTTGTATATACAGTAACTAAGTCAACTTCATCACTCCTAGGTGGGCTAAAAATTACATAATGCAGCTGTTGAGCATTACAAAAAACACCCAACCTTTTACTGTCTAACTTTCTGAGCAGATATCCTGGCATGCAAACATTATATCACATAAATTAATCAGTTGAATCCAGGTACATATCTCTGATGATGGCTGAGAGGAAAAATGGATTACAGTATTAAATAACACAGTACTGAGTATGTGATGTACAGTCCCCCAAGCAAATCCTATATGTATATTAATGGTATTATTCTTTTTATATTAGTCAACTCAGACAATGTTTCAAAAGCCCTTGTTCAGTCAACTCATATGCATAATTGTTTACGGTAATTTTCATATTTATGTATACGGCATACGAGAGGAAATATATTTTATCTTATAAAGGACTTACAAAGTTACAATATATCTGTTTTAAAATGTTGACTATAGCAATCAATGTGTTTTTAACTTCAGTAACAAGTAAAGTCAGTATTACACTGGGAACATTTTTGGTAAGGTAATTAGCACCATTTCATCAGACAAGTGTACTGTTTCTTCAAGTCCATCAGAGACTAGCATGACAAGCACAGAACTGTACAGTAATTTACTCAGTTTGTTCACTGAACACTGCTCTTTGAAGTGATGCTCATTCAACAAAAATTTCCCCATGTAACACCAGCTTATCTTTGCTCAGCTTGAATTAATACAAACACTCCCAGATCATGCATTATTTTTCTTATTTTTTTTAAGACTGTACATCATTTATATAGGCATTCAGGTTAATCATGCACTCTGAATTTAACTCTTTGGATGTAAAGGTTTGTACTGTACTGTCTATGGATATCAGCAACAAGCTTACATACAGAATGAGAAAATCTGCAGAGTAATGTGGTTTGTTTGCAGTGAACAATTTTTCTTCTTGCTGAGGTAAAATCTCAAAATTATTGAAATTGGTAACTGAGGTATGGCCCTTGCAGGTGAGGGCCAAGTTAGGATGAATAATCACCTCTGTACTGTACATTTATATTGTAGGTTATAAGCTACTCTATGAGGGATTTTGTCTTTTTTGGGGGTCATATGTTCACAAATGTTCTATTTTTTCACACATCACTCATTGTCAAATATATTTCCATGTATAATACGTTGTTTATTATGTGTGTTCCTCTGTTTTCCAATATATTAGTGTATAATATCATTTGAATAGATTACAAGCACTGCCTGTAACTCTGGACATATTTTCATGGCAAGGTAATATTTGAGGCAGAACACAAGCACAGAAAATAGAGATAGTAAAAATATACAGGTATTGGCCATTACAATGATTACATAAAGTTAACTATTGCCCAGGCGGGTTGACGTTATTCAGTGTGAATTCCAGTCATTCCTACAGGGCAAGAACAAAGATTGCAAACAGTGCAAAGTAGTTACAGTATAAGATAAGAATGATGGGAAAAAAAAGCACTCGCACACACAGGTAAACACATTCACAAACTTTAAAACAATACAATATACTCTAGGTAATTTATTGCAGTAATTAGATAAAACCTTAATAGTTTCACCATGTGCATCCTATATAGAGCGCATCTCACAAAAATGTTTGGTATTATATTTTCAATGTAAAAGTACTTATTTTTAACCATCAACTATTTACTCGAGGAGAGAATCTCTTGTTGGTGAATTATTATGGGATGAAAGCAACTGAATATTTCAAATTTAGTCGGGGAAACGGACGAGCTCAGTGTTACTAAAAGGGATATGTTTCATGGCATAGTTTGGAGGCATCAGTAACCCTTCAGTTTACCTTCATATGACTATCACTATAAGGAGCCTGTGATCGTTTATTAGACTTTGTTGATTTTGATTCTTCTCGACTACAGTATTATGTCACGAAATGAGCTCCTTCAATACGGATGGTGTTTCGCGGTAATGTTTGAAGGACTCGTTAACCTCCAATTTTCTGACTACTGTACTATTGTTTCTCAATAGTATTCTGATGTATAATTGAAGAAAAGGACAGCCATACAGATTTTATTTACCATACTAAAAACTACAAAACAATCAACTGTGAATACTGTACAGTAGCCTACCTGTATCGTAATGTCATCACCAGTATTGTACCGTCTCTCTAGGTGGTTACTACCTGGGGGTGCACCAATCTCACAAGGAATTACACTGGGTTTATTGGATATATCTATACAGTGTGTTGTATTGTGTGGTACACTCTTCTCTCTAGACTCCAGGGAGCCGGGGTTAAGGTAAGTGTGGATAGCGAGCACTTTGAGTAGGCTGGGCTGCAGTAGTTGGGTAGTTGGACAGGTACGGTGGCTGCAGGTAGGCACTACGGCGAGCAGGTATGTGCTCTGCAGACGGCAGGCAGCGGCGTCGGTAGCAGTGGCCAGGTGAGCAGCAGGCAGGTAAGCAGCGGTGGACTGCTAGTAGGCTGTAGAGGGCTGCAGGCAGGAACTGAAGAGAGAGGCAGGCTGGAACTGGAGCAGACAGGAGGTGTTGTCCAGAGGAGCTGCTGCTGGTGAGTGTCTGAGTGACCCTTTGAGAAAAAGGAAATTTAGGGCTTTATGCCTATCGACTCGATCATGGTGTCATTAAGGCAGTCAGTCTTGTTAAATCAACATATCTTCCCCCAACCTACAAGGTTGCTATCCTTGTTTTTACAGCCGGGTACCTACTTACTGCTAGGTGAACAGGGACATAGGGGGCTGGGAAAATTGTCCAACAATTCCACTGACCCGGGAATCGAACCCGGGAGCTCTCGCGTGCTGGGCGAGTGTGCTAACCATTACACCATCAGCACCCCAACCCTTTGAGTGTGGTTCTGCTGGCTCCTTTTATACCGTCCGGAGCGGGGTGAGGCTGTGTGCGCAGGTGTGGCTGGCGTCCGACAGGTGAGGGCCGAGATGCGCCAGTTGTATATGACATGGAGTGCTCGCTGTCCACTACAGCAGTATTCTACACGAGAGCATTTAACCTTACTATTATGACTATGAGGAGTGGTTATATGTGTTTTATAATCAATGATTTCCTACTTTCTTTCTTAGCTTGAGAAGCTCTAAAACTCAGGAGGAGTTACGTTCATTATATCTTCTTGTCTGCAAAGTGTAGTAGTGCAAGTGTGAACTTTGAACTGGCCATGAAAGTCAGCCCAACCCTGAAGGTTGCTATTTTGGGAATATTTTTGCCCAATTTAGCTATTTTTAAAGAAATCTGGTGGGATTTTGGTATACTGTACATAGAAATGTTATATAATATTATTATTATTATTTCATAAGCACGGCGGGAATAAATAGAAGAAATATACTGTAATACAAACATTCGTATTCTACTATTATATAGTATTGGACTATCTTTGAGGGAGATTATGGGAGGCAATATTATTATTACCTTACCATAGTTTGTTTACATGTATAGATATATTTTTAAATTAAAACTGATTTTATTTTGTACAGAGAGAGAGGAAAAGAGAGTAAAAATAAATATGTTTGGGTTATAGGTTTTGATGGAAATAGTGACGTCATCATACTCATCAATCATCATCTTTTCTGACACGCCATTACTGCATTACAACTCAAGCCTTTATTTTATTTTCCCCTTATTTCCCAGTTTTTCCCATATTGTCAAGATCATATGACACCACGAGGACCAACACGAGTAATGCCTGCACACATTCAACGCTATAATTCCCTATAAAATGGTGAAGGTAAGTAAATAATTGTGTGTTTTTTTTAATATGGATACGAAACATTGGACTTTTCTACAAGACTCCTAATGGCGGATCTCTGAATTTATTTTTTGTTATTATTTCTTATCTTTCTAGGGCGTCAAAATAAAAAAAATGACGTGTTAATGAAGAATGCCCCAGTGATGTAATAATTAGTTAGATAATTGGAGATAAATTGAGTCCTTCAACTATTGCCACTAAACACACACCTCTTATTATGTCATGTCGGTGGGGGAGAATTACGTTGATGTATTAATTAAGTGTCCCAGTGATGTACTTAATTACCGTAGTTAGATAATTGTAAGATCATTATAATTACTTCAGTAAATTTACATAAGTACTGAGTTCACTATATTGTATATTTTACTATCATTACCCACTATTTTGGACCATTCTACAACACTTTTCATCTATGGTGTTTCTCTCGGAGATATGCCCCGTTTTACAAACATAATTTGGAAATTAGTCTGACCTTACCTAACCTAGGCCACAGCAGACTACCGGGCCCTAACCTGGGCAAACTACCGGGATATAACCGGTGTAAACTATCATAAAGTGACCGGGGCAAATTCCCCGGGACCTAGCCAGATGTGATAACACTGCGCGGCCCTAGCCAAGAACACAGTATTTCTGTAATAATACCACTACTTCTAATGCTCATATCATCCATGTCCTCTACCCTTTCTGAACCCTCCCTGCTTCCCACTAACTTTATTCCCTGGTACTTTAATCAGTCTTTCAGTAAAAACCTTCCCAATGTACCAAAAGTATATTAATCTCATAATAAATACAGTGGTTCCCTAAACACAACACATACCCCCTCTCACTATGTCTGAACACACACACCAGTATTATCAAGTTATATGGTGGAGTATTGCCTCGTTTTCCATTGTTTGTGTTATGGGTGTTTTTGCATTGTTTTTAAGAATGTGTGTAAGTTACAGTAATAAACCATCTTTGTACATTACACACCCAGCCATAAGACCTCGCTGCTGTGGCGCCTAATATCAATCAATCATTACACACCCATATACCCTGTGGATAACGAGGGTATACTGTACCGTACACGGATTATCAGAAAACTATATACCGTAATACATAGGCTATCCATAACAGTGCAAAACGAGGGATTACTGTAGCCTACTCTAAAAAAAAAAAAACTGATGTTGGGGGAGAGGTACAGTGTTGGTAAATTACAAGCAATAGACTACCATTATTTTTGTTTACTGGCATATTTTGGAGGAATAAGGTGCTCCAAGTACAGTACCTGAAGTCTACTATCCCCTGAATAATGACAAAAAATTTAAATTATTTTAATTTTGTTTCAGTGTGCTGGACAAATGACCACCAACAAACAGAGGGCAAAGATCCCTCCAAATATGAACACCAACAGCAAGTTAGGGGGTTTCAAGATGGATGCCAAGGAGGGATGCTGAACAGGTATGAACACTGTGTTTTATTTAGTTTATCTCTTTCCGTTATTTAATTAATTTCGTATTTTGTACTATTTTTCCTTTGTTCCTTCCTCATTTTTATTTCCTTTGTACAGTATATATATATATATATATTGTTTTTATTGACAAGATCCAAAGTAAAGAAAAATGATAATAATAATGCATATTTTGTAATCTACACATTGAGTTAATAATGTTAGTTTGCTGAAAATGTCCTGGTATTAAGATACAATAATAGTGAACTGATCTATTGATTTAAATTTGATTTTATATATTTTTAGTAAACCCATGTGTTGGTATATAATAATTGATGATAATTACCCATTTATTTTAATTATGTATTTTTTTTACCTTATATATATATATATATATAATCCAATTTATTATATATATATATATAATAATAATCCAATTTATTATATATATATATATAATAATCCAATTTATTATTTTTTTCCATTTTTCTCAGGACCAGTGATGACCAACTCAACCAATGGAGGTGTGAGAGGCAAGTAGCGGGCAAATAACCTCAATGGAAGACCAAGGAGGGACATTGAACAGGTTATAACACATTATATAATTTGTTTATTTAATTTCCATCGTTTCCTTTATTTATTGCTTCATATGTAATTTCTTTCAGTTCTTTTCTTCCTTTCAATTATTCTATTTTTCCTGTTTCTCTAATATCAATTTATAAATAAATCGCAATATATGGTACAGAGTTTGTCAATTTTTCTGATAGTTAATATATATATTTTTGCATTTTTTATATTCTAAAATAAGATCTTAAAAAAAAAAAAAAAAAATTCTTGCATTTTTTTTTATGTATATACAGTCAATGCCAAAAATGATTACAAAAACATTATGCAATCACTGGGTCATCATAATCACACTTTGGCAATAATGTCATAGTTATTTATTAGTATTTTGTAGGCATCCCACTCTTCCAATCTTTTTGGGATAGAATCAGCGAACACACAATTTCATGTTAGACCCTAGAAAACGTATATTTGGCGTTAAACCGTTGCAGTCGTTTTGGGACTGAATCCGCGAACACACAATGCAATTCATGCTATCCTTCTGATTACTGAACTACATATTAAGTCCCAAATAGTATGTGTGTAAACAAGAGCTTATAGTGCAGAGTGCATTCAAACTGGGACACTAACCTTTTATTAATTCTCAGGATGGACACATTGAATTGAGGATAATGGAAGACTGCTAGAGGCCTGGAAGACCCTGTAGGTTGAGGGAGATGATGAGTGGTGGGACAGCAAGCATGAAGAAAATAGAAGGAAAAGAGGGATGGTTGAAGAATTGAAAGGAAGGACACTTCAAGACTTATGTAGTTAGTCCAGTACCCTGAAGATTGTTCCAGTGTTACTCAAGAACTTCATTTGAATACAATGTCATTTTCTCTCCTGGTATGTTTGGGTTTCTTTCTGGGTGTTTTGTATTTCATTCTCCACTATTCTTATTCCACTCAACCCCTTGGCTTAAGTTTTTTCTCCATCTTTCTTAATGTACAACAGCATAGGTTTTACAGTCCATTCAGAAACAGACAGATATTACATTTTTTATGTAAAAGTAATTGTGATAAGAATTCTTTTTGCCCCCAGCCCCAAAAGCATCTCATTCAAAATGGACATGTTGTATTCCTTCTCATAAATGTTCTCTCATTTTTTATACCACCCACATTAATTTGCTTGTATTATGTTGCAGAGTTCAGTTCTACAAGAGGCTTACGAACCTTCGCTGTTTGTTGGCCACTGTGTTCATCCATCCATCCTTGCTTCCTTCCATCCATAGCAACAGTACAAGCATCACTAGTTACTGTGAGTATTTATGGAGCTACATTGTTTTCTGTGTTTGTGTAATTTATGCAGCTTGGGTTTAGAAATGTGCACTTATAACAAAAACAATCTGTATTTTTTATATTTTGCTCATATATGACAACTAAGAAAAATCAATGGTAATTTCATATCTGATGCAACTCCCAGATGCTTTGTTTTTGGCGAGTGTACAGTAAATAACTGTTAAAAGCGGAATGTGATTTACTCATGTGCTTATGAACCTGATGGTCAGCTAATGTTGGTAGGCTTAATTAAGGGGATAGTATACTTTTGGTACATTAGAGCACTTTGATTCTCTAAGAGTATACCAGGTAACAGGATCACAAACAAATATAATGGTGGCCTGTTGCTTGGAATAGCTTGGAGGAATCACTTGCTCCAGATTTACCATCACTATACAACCCCAATAACATTTTAACATAAGAATTGGTTGTATGTCCAATATAGAATCTTTAAGTTTTCAACAATTTGGGATCATAATGCATTTGTGAACATTTTTGCTGTCAGCAGTACATTACATTACAGGGTTGGCCAGGTTAAGTTGTAATCTATCAAGTGAATAAGTTTTCTTCTAGTTGAGAAAAGTGTTGTACATCCAGTTGATGCATTTCTGATGTGAATTGGAGGGTTACATACTCTTCAGAACTGCCAGGATACAATGCTATACTATGGTATATATTTTGGCAGTTGAGGGGATTTTGTAGCCTCTAATTCACCCTGAAAAATGCTCATACTGTACTATGGTGTACAAAAGTTTGTTCCCTCAGCCAGCAACAATATAACTGAAGCACCTGTGGTTCAAACTACTAGCCATGTTTAGTTTTTTGAACCACAGAGAATTCAGTCATTTTGACTGGCTGAGGGAACAAACATTTGTTGTAATCTGTTCACATAATTTATGGACACCCTGTCTTGCATATTAGCTTTTAGAATCATACAGATTGCATCCAGGGTTTAGAGGTCTAAAAGCAGTGTTGCTTTCTACAATCCAAAAGTGCCTCCCAGTTGGTAGGGGTTGGTAGTTAAGGTTGTGGAAAGCAACACTGCCTGTAGATATTGCAACCCTGGATGCAATCTGTACCAAAGAGTTAATACCTTAAAATTTACCTTAAATCAATGTCCTTCAGGTCTGCAGTGACTAAAGTGAAGAAGACTTCATCAAGCATCACAAGAATGAAGTCAAAGAGGACTGAAGAATGAACAGGACAAGCACAAGCACTAAAAAAGGTGGACTGAAGGAGGACAAGGAGCAGGATAAGTGCAAGAAAAAAGCTCATTAATAAATTAATTTAAATTATGAGAAATATATAAATAAAT
This sequence comes from Petrolisthes cinctipes, assembly GCA_033782935.1. Taxonomy (NCBI): domain Eukaryota; kingdom Metazoa; phylum Arthropoda; class Malacostraca; order Decapoda; family Porcellanidae; genus Petrolisthes; species Petrolisthes cinctipes. Next base: position 34,060 of record JAWQEG010001176.1, read on the forward strand.
ATATATAAATTTTTACTACTACTTTTATTTGAAATTATTATCATCATCATCACTTTTATTTGAAATTATTATCATCATCATCCCAACAGGTGCTACATTTAACTTATGGATACCTGAAAGGGTGTAGGGTTAAATTAAAATTGCAGATATGAGGACATCAAACTCCACCTCAATCCCTCCAATATAATATCAGCATTGCAAAGTGACCTTGAGAAGCTGTGTGTGTATTCCTCTAAACTGTCTCGGAAGACTTGTGAAACTACTACTTGACAGCCTCCATACAGGGTGTCCAGAAATTCCTTGTGTAGATTTAAATGATGAATGATTTGGGGGGGGGGGGAATCTCTTAGTATATTGGAGGGCTACTAATTCCTCCAAACTATCCCAGGAAACAAATTGCCTCAATGTTATTAATTGGGGATCTGTTTTATGACATAGTTTGGTTGACTCTGTAACCCTTCAATTTACCATCAGGAGTTTATCCCTTTAAAACCACACAAGGATTTCGGGGAAGCCCAGTCCTTATGTTATTTCATGTAAATATTCGGTATTCCATTAGAGGAAACTGAACTACTGAACCCAAACAAATTTTTCCAATATAATGGAGAAATTAACCTCTTAGAACATGGAAAGAATGTTTGAACTTAAATGCATGTCCATCTCCAATGCTGATACTGTTAAGGGAGTAGTATACTTTTGGTACATGGAGCTTCTTGATTTCTCCAGAGTATGCCAGGAAACAGAACCAGTTTAACAAAATAATGGTGGCCCATTGTGTGGAATAGTTTAGAGGAATCAGGTGCTCCAGATTTACCAACACTACTATCACCTTAAATTGGGCCTGAGAAATGATATGGAGATCAAAACAGACTGAATTAGAAGGCAGTAAATGCAAAGCTCGAAGGTTACGATTAAGTTAGGTGTTTACTTTTACCATCTTTGTACCATATGGCCTGGTACAAGTTTCTATATAACTCTACTGGATTTAATAATTGTTTTACTGCCTTCTGATTCAACCTCTTTTCTGGTCTTGTGTTCAGTCTACTGATAACTTGACTTATTAAATATAAATAGTAAGTTGCATCAAATTCAAGGGATGCAGTAATGGGTGATAATGGAAGATTATCATTACTTTCAAAATTTAAATAAACAAACAAATGAAACGAATGACCACTTTTTATGAAATATGGAGTTTAAATTTTTAGCCAGTAAATTACACTTCTTCCATACTGTAGCTTGTGATTGTAAACAAAGACTGGTGTCAAAGTGTTATATAATAGGCCTATACCAAACACAAATACCAGACAATAACTCCACAATATACAATAACAACACTTCCTAAACCAGTGCAATAAATCAGACAAACTAAGAAAAGGTAGCAAGATAAAACTGTTAAGCTTAAAGGGGGTAATAGTGTTGGTAATTTTGGAGTAACTGGTTTCCTCCAAACTATTCCAAGCAACAAAAGGCCACCATAGATTTTGTTAATCAGGTCCTACTTGTTTCCTGGAATATTTTAGAGGAATCAAAGCACTCCAATGTACCAAATAAAACTATACTATCCCCTTAATTAATCCAACACTTATGCAACACTACTCTGACAAAATCAAGGCTTTGGTATGAAAGTGTTGTTATGTCTGATGTCCTCATACCATAAGTATCATCTCACCATCTACCAGACAATGTAGTAACAACTGTAGTAGGGATGCCAGCCAGTGATGAGGTGCCAATGTGATGCGTCTTCATAACAACATCATTACACAACCTGCAACAGAACCAAAGTAGATGTAAGTGTCACACATTCAGCTTCAATCAACTTTTCCTTTAGCAAAACTTTTCAATTCTCTTTCACCTACACTCTCTTAAGTTATGCACAGACAAATGCCATTCTTTCCATTACTTTTGCCACCTGAAATAAACATTTCAGTAAACCCTCACTAACTTGGTAAGGATTTAAGGTCAGGGTTAAGTGAGAGTACAGTAGGAGGGGGGAACAAGAGGGAGGTGGCAAGTGCAAGATTGAATGACAGTGAGTATAGAGAAGAATATAAGAGGAGGGTGGGTGAGGTGCTGGAGGATGCAAGGCTGGGTATAGGGGAGGAAGTGGGAGTGAATGATGTGTATGAAATGTTTAAGACACTAGTGAGGACAGCAGCAGAAGTAGTGGTATACAAGACACAGAAGAGGGGCAAGAAAGGGAGTGCTTGGTGGTCAAAAGAAGTGAAAGATGCAGTAGAGAAGAAAAGGAAGGCATTTAGGAGAACATTACATAGGAATGTGTCAGAGGAGGTGGAAAAGAGAATACAACGTAGGCTTATGTAAGAGGCAAGTAAGAGGATGGTGAGTGAGAGTAAAAGGAGAGTGGATGAGGAGTTTGGTAGGAAACTGAGCGAGAAATTTAGAGAAAGCAAGAAATTATTCTGGAAGGAGGTTAAAAGGGAAAGAGGAGAAGGAAAGTCTGGTAGCATGAGAATGAAGAGAGAGGATGGAGTCACTGTGAGTGGAAGTGAAAGAAGTGTGGAAGAGGCATTTTGATAGTTTGATGAAAGAGGGCACAGGAGGGAAGGCGGTGGTGACATGCATGGGGATGGAGGCAGGTGGTAGACGACAGGGTGTACAGGGAGAATTAGGAAGGGAAGAGGTTAGGAAAGCAATAGGAAAGTTGAAGATGGGAAAGGTACCGGGGGTGGATGAGATAACTGCTGAAATGTCAATGTGTGGGGGTAGGGGGGGGGGGGTAGTGGTGGAGTGGATTTTGCTCATATGCATATTGGCCTGGAGGCAGGGAGAGATGCCAGATGATTGGAGGAGAGCCATAATTGTGCCTTTGTATAAGGGGAAGGGGAGTAAGGATGAGTGTGGTAGCTATAGGGGAATAAGCCTTCTTAGGGTATCAGGGAAGGTCCTTACTGAAAGACTGATTGAAGTAACAGGGAATAAAGTTAGTGAGGAGCAGGGAGGGTTCAGAAAGGGTAGAGGGTGTGTGGACCAGGGGCAGGATGCATATTCACCACATGAACTCCACTCCCGCACCCGCTGAGAGAACTGCCATATTTTTAGCTCAGTTACGACCACTGAGCTCTATATACAACTGGAGATGCGATGCCCACCATAAGTGTGTAACTTTGGGCGGCCATATTGTGACACCCACAACAACAGCGCCGCACTGTGTTGCACTGTGGGGTGGGAGCCTTCACCAGCACTTTTAGTTGGTTTTTCTTCCTCAATTTGCATTTATTTGTACATTTTGATGATATACTGTAGTTTTGTGTCGGGGATGATAGCATTGTTATCAATGCTGAATGACAGTGGGAAACATAAACATTGAAGTGTAATGCCCACTTATCATGTGATGTGCCATTATTTATACTGCAAGTATGGCTCATTTATTATTCACTTTCAGTATGATGTTTAACCAGTGAGGACCTGCGCAAGGATGACACACATGTTTAGTGTAAGCTGTAGTCACCTGCATATGTAATAATACAAGGGAAATTGTCATGAATAAAAAAAGATGTGAAAAATAGTAATTTCTGGAATATCAAGATAAAACTTTGTCAACACATGTAAAATAACACGATTAAAACGATGGTGAAGAGATATTAGCTCTAAAATGAACTGGGGCTAAGATAATGGTGGCTGTAGGCTGCCCCCTTAATTATAATTCCTGACATCCCATAGAGGGTATTGCTTGCAGTACTCAAGGATTATAGCACCCCTTCAGACCCCAGCCACACCCTTACAATTCTTCAGCTGTCCCTCCTTCCTTTTTGTTTCCTCGATGGGTGCTTACTGCCCCTCCTCTCTAGGACTCCTGTCTCATTCTCCCACATTCTACAGGGCCTTATAGGCCTATAGGGGCAATCTTCTTCCCCTTCAATCACCTCTCATTGCCTTCAATTAAATTCAGACTTTTACAAATGCATACTACATTCACACAATATTTTCTTGAGCTGTACATACAGTACATGAGATATTCCTCAGGCATATGACTTTTTTTTATTATTCTCCATTAGTAATGCAGAGAAATATAGATAAGCATAATTATCCACTGTACTTACAAATAAAATCATTGGAATATGTTGAAAACATAAAACAAGTTGACAGAAACAGCATATCTGCTGCTCAGCATTAAAATAAAGATTTGTGACCACAAAAACGCAAAATTTAAGCTCGCATTATAATGTGACAAAAAAGTATGTTTTGCTTACCTATGAAATTTTTTCCCATTACTTTTTTGGTATTTATTGAAAGAATTACCATTTGGTAGCAGTGTTGCCAGATCAGGCTAGGTCCCAGTATTTTGCCCCGGTCATTTCCTGTACTTTACCACGGTTATTTCCTGGTAGTTTGCCCAGGTTAGGTCCCGGTAGTCTGCTGTAATCTAGGTAAGGTTAGGTAAGGTCATGCTAATTTCAAAATACCCCATTTGAATATGCCCTATCTTGGGAATGGGGCATTTGCGGAGGAAATGCCATAGAATAAAATGGTCTTAGAATGGTCTAAATAAGTGGGTGATGAAGGTAGAAAAACCGTAGGCAATAACGGTAATTCTTTGGTAAATATTGAATGAATTACCGTTATTGCGTACGTTTTTTCTACCTTCATTACCCACTTATTTAGACCATTCTAAGACTATTTTCTTCTATGGCATTTCCTCTGCAAATGCCCCATTTCCAAGATAGGGCATATTCAAATGGGGCATTTTGAAATTAGCCTGACCTTACCTGACCTGACCTAACCTAACCTAGACCGCATCAGACTACCGGGACCTAACCTGGGCAGACTACCGGAACCTAACCTGGGCAAACTACCGGGAAATAATCGTGATAAAGTACAATAAATGACAGGGGTAAAATACTGGGACCCAGCCAGATCTGGCAACATTGCTGCAAAACGGTAATTCTTTCAATAAATACCAATTCTTTTAATATTTACCCTTTTTTAAGTGTTTGGTGTCCATTTTTGCACCCATAAGTTGCACACCGAACCATTGCACCGAATATTTTCTACTGCTTCAAACGCACACTGAATTTGAGTAGATATATTGAGCTTAGCGATGAGCACTGACCTAGTGACCTCTATGGTGGTGAGTACTGAGTAGTGCTGACTGCTGAGGTAGTGTTCAAGTTTCCTGCCTCTTCTCCGGGCGGGTGCTACAATATGGTTGGGCACTGGGCAGGTTGGCATTGGTTGGTAATTGGTTGCTAATGCTTTTCACACACACACACACACATACACACCTTAGTGACCTTACTTTGGCTATAAGTTACGAGAAACCAATTTTTTTAAGCTTATATATTATTACTTTACAAGATACTAAAATCAAATCAGAATGAGCTCGATAGATCAATCAATTAATACGAAATACTATGATGATATCGCTGAACCCCTACAAACACAAGAAAAAATAAATAAAAATAAAAAAGAATGACAAAACAACTACAGTACTGCTATTTTGGGCTATTCTTTGGGCTAATAAAAAAATATCTACATTACATTTTTACAGAAAGAAAGAAATAAATATGTGAATTTACAACAACCATATATAGAAAATGAAAATAATATTTTAGGACAGTTACTATTTAATGAAAAAAATATAAGTGTAACAAAAGACTACCTATTTCAAATCTGGAAAAAAAGAGAAAAAGAAAGGAAAACACAACACAAGGATTAACATAAAATAAAGGAAAAGAAAATATAGAAAATAATAGACGCACAGGAACACAGCATCAGTATTAATTAATACTAACATATTAACGAGACAAAGGAGGAGTGCCGTTGGAAAGGCAATACTCCTCATTACTTTGACGTTATCCATTATTTTTACTTTATCCATTACTGTCATACATCACAATTAGCATATATATAATCCCAACAGACCTAGTAGGTATATTGGTGTATGTCGAGTAATTATACAAAAATATCTATAACTCTATAATAATACAAGTACTTTGGTTGATCCTGTAGGGTGGAATGTAAACAAATAAAATAGCCCAAGTGTAATCAGTTCAGTTCAGTTGATGGGTTGGTTTAACGTCAAGATAGGCTAATGGTTTTCTTTTCATCTGACATCTTATAATAATATATATATGCAAACTGTAATGTATGACAGTAATGGATAATATCAAAATAATGGCTTTCTTTTCATCTGACATCTCGTAATGTATGATCGTAATGTATAACGTCAAAATAATGGCTTTCTTTTCATCTCATTATTGTGCCAGTGTCCTAGTTTAAGTTAGTTACCGTATACAATAAATAAGTTAATTAATCGCTATCATGTTTACAGAAATAAATTATGTCTGGCAAAGTTCCTCATATTCTAATTAATCACGATAATGTTCACAAATTAATGATGTCTGGCAAAGTTTCTCATATTCTAATTAATCACGATAATGTTTACAGAAATAAATGATGTCTGGCAAAGTTCCTCATATTCTAATTAATCACAATAATGTTCACAGAAATAAATGATGTCTGACAAAGTTCCACATATTCTGGTGACTGGAGCGTCTGGGTTACTTGGCCGAGCAGTTGTAAAGGTGTTTAAAGAAAAGAAATTCAGTGTCACGGGCCTGGCATTCTCAAGGTAAGCAAAAATAACCCTTACGGTAGGCCTATATCCCCTACTTTAGGCCTATATCCCCTACTTTAGGCCTATATCCCCTACTTTAGGCCTATATCCCCTACTTTAGGCCTATATCCCCTACGGTAGGTCTATAACCCCAATGGTAGGCCTATAACCCCAATGGTAGGCCTATAACCCCAATGGTAGGCCTATATACTAATAATGAACACACAGTAAGTTATACTACCGGTATGTGGAGAAATTAGTTCCTCTCTAGTGGCAATTAGGTTAGGTACGTTCTACGAATCTAGGTAAAAGAATATATTTTGAAAAGCTTATATCACCTTTGTGTCTCATTTCATATAATTCTGTCTTGAGTGATGATGGCCAGATATTTATTTTGTATTTATTTTGTGGTTGTGTGCGTGTGTGTGTGTGTGTGTAAAGGTAGCAGAACTGAACGATACGGTACATTACAGAGTTGGTCCGGGCCTGGTGAAGTGTGACCTGACAGACCACGAGGCTGTGACCAGTTTGCTGGAGAAGGAGAAGCCTGATGTGATTATACACTCAGCGGCAGAGCGCTTCCCTGATGTAGTGGAGAACAAGTACGAGGAAACACGTCTCCTCAACATCAAGACCGCTGCACATATCGCCTCTGTTGCACGTAAGATTTATTGCACGGCTTTCTTCCCTCTCCTTACTGCCTTTTTTATCCCTTACTGGGGGTGGTAACATATGAAAAATCCTAAGAGCAAATAATGGTATCTCTTATCCCACTTATATTTCCCCTACTTACTGATTAGCCTTTAAATAGCAGGTGATAATATTTGTAATTGAGTTAATGTATTTAAATACCAGTATGTTTTAACACCAGACCTTAAATTTTTTTATGCTTGAAGATCAATGTACTGTATAAATATTGTCTACTATGAAATATCAAACCTAAAGTATAAGAAATTGATTATACTTGAAAACCGAGGTAAATTTATGAGGAATTGTCATGGAAAATTACAACATTATTGCCACAATGAAAATCATGTTTAAGTACTTGTGTTACATGTGGAAACCAGTAAATAATTATCTTGCAGGGCGTATTGGCAGCCGGGTCATCCACATTAGCACAGACTATGTGTTTGATGGTACAAGTCCGCCCTACAAGCCCGAAGACAAGTGTAATCCTCTCAACAAGTACGGTATCACCAAGTGGGAGTCAGAGAAGGCTGTACTGGCTGAAGCTACTGGTGAGTGAATTGATGAGTTTATAATTACGTTGTGAGTTGAAGAGTAAATAATTACAACTTGAATTGACGAATTAATAATTACAATGTGAATTGACGAGTTAATAGTTATGAAGTGAATTGATGATGTAAATTGACAAGTTAAAAATTAAAACGTGGATTGATGAGTTATTAATTACCGGTACTATGTGAGTTAATAATTAATACTGCAAGTAGTATATCATAAATGCATAGTTGTTGATTTACCAAATTTTCCTTGGCCAAAGCATAAATTTCCAATGTGTGTGAACTTTTTGAATCATTAGAAATATATGGTTATCTACATCCACAAAGAGCAACATTAGATATAGATTATATTTGTCCTACAATGTTCAAAGCAACTAAACCAAAAAATATAGGCCTACTAAAGCCAGCAGTGCAAGGATTGACACTAAAAAATTTAATTCAACTGAGGAGAAAACACCAGCACTTAGAGGGGTAATACTTCTCTTACCCAAGATGCGTGTTGTGTCAAATGGGTATCATTTTTCCTACAATAGACACATGTATTCTCAGCACTCAGAGGGCAATATTTTTCCTATCCTAGACGCGTGCATTCTCCGCATACCTGTGTTGTACGGACCAGTGGAGCGGCTGGAGGAGAGTGCTGTGACGACACTGTTGAAGACCCTCAAGAGTGACGCCCCACAGTCTGTCTCGCACCATGACCAGCGCTGCCCGGCACAAGTTAATGACATCGCGCACATCTTGGCTGATATGACTGCACTCATCTGGAAGGTTATACTTATAAATAATACAGTAATAAAAACATTATACATTAGTATTTCTAAATTACAATCATATCTTCCTTCAAGGAAATCAAAGAGCACCTATTACAAAACACATTTTCATAATCATTAAATAACCTTTTATTGGGCAAATGTATGATTATAATAATAATTTCTGTTCTTTTATGATAATTAAACCTGCCATACATTAATCTATATAGTGTATAAATTATCTAGTTGTTTACTTTGATACTTTCCTTTAACTCAAATACATCGTTGCCTCAAATGTATATAGCAGAAAAATATGGACTAACATATCCTTTATGAAAAATATACTGATGCCCTGAGGTGAAAGAACAGAAAGAAATGTAAGCAAGAACTATTGAAGGTCTAAAAGAGAAAAAAGAATCAAGGCAAAATCCCAAATCTATTGACCAGTGGATATAAATATTGTCTTTACAGTACTTAATATCATGTCTCGCTCTTTGATATAGGGGGATAAGATGCAGGGAATCTACCAGTGGAGTGGGCGCCAGAAGATGACCAAGTACGACATGATCCTCACCATGTCTCGGATCTTCTCTTTGCCCCATGCCCACCTAACCCCATCCCACACCCCCAGCACCATTCGACCCTACGACCCCGAGATGGACGTGGCCCGCCTCACTGATCTCGGCATCTCCCACCACACAAACTTTGAGGACGGTGTCAAGGAGTGTCTGGCTGTGTGGGTGTAGTAATTTGTTGTTGTGGTTCTTGTTGGGTTGTGTTCATTGTTACTTGCCAGATTAGTGAGCTTTATACAGACAAGAGTACATGGGATAAACTGTAGAGATAATGGGGCAACATATATTTTTATTACTGTAGTTTTGTACAATTATCGGGAAAGTACTGCACAGTATTGTGATAGATTTTCATGGGCGTACTTCCACAAGGTCAATACAACGTTCACTGTATGTAATGTAATGTCTTAAGGGAAAGAGAGGTCTCCAGATTTTACTATGACATACTTAAGTGGTTCAGGATAAACTGTGCTTTTTATTCTAAGTGTTTGAAGTGCTTCATACTTTTTTTTTACCAGTACTGTCTATATACATTTGGATAAACAATGCTAAACTACCATTTTTTTAAATAATCAAAATATACTTAGAAGTCAAATCATATCCATACTTCATTGCTTTTTTTTTATTAACTATCAACTCCAAATATGAATGTCTGTGATTTAGGCTTAGGTCTTCAAGCTTTGCAGGGCATAGGTTAATCTTTACAGAAGCATAGCTCAATATTTAGTATATTGTCCAGATTGTTTATTTAAGAAAGGTACATTTTTGTCATGTTCAGTTACTTGATTATTTAAGTCTCTACATATTTCTGTACAGGGTATGCCAGGAGTTATGCATAACTTTGGGAGGTGTTTGTATAGAAACTGTTGTTTTATAGAGGTGTGTCCAATTCATTATGGATATTGAGTAATTATTATTCCATAGGAATAACGTAACGTAACCAACAACAGTATCACCATAGGAAGAGCTAACTCCTGTATAAACAAGAATGATTTTTACAGTTCTACACAGTGTACTTTTAATTTTTCTTCTGCCATATTCAAACACCACCAAATCTTAGTAATCATGATTTTAATGAATGATCAATAATAAGTGATCTTTGTGTGGGTAGGGAAGTAATATAGAACAGTACTGTACTATTAAAGGTTACATTTATGATTTTAATGCTTTTTCAGAGTTTATAAGATATATAATAAATGGTTGAATTGTTGTACGTTTTCTTTATCTTTTTTTTTTCTACGAGGCTGGAAGGGTGGAACAGATTCTTTCTTTTTGACCAAAATATTGTTAGGAAAGAATCTTAACCTGACTGACCTAATCTAACCGACCTAATAAGGCCTGGGGCAACCTCGTGCTTGGTTAGGTTAGGTCAGGTCAGGTCAGGTCAGGTCAGATTAAGGGTTCTTTCCCCACAATAATATCGTAAAAAGTAGTAGAACAACCAGAAATATGCATGAAAATCGAAAAAGAGGAAGTGAGAAAGTTTATAGTTACCCCAAATCTTTACCTTCCTCATCTCTTCAAAAGAAAACTTAGTAAATTGAATAGATGACTTTTCTAATTTCACTCTGTATAATTTACGTCAATACTGTTAATTACTGCACCCGGTGATGTAACAAAATTGGAGGTAAATGAGTCATTCAAATATTTCCACCAAACTCCACCTACATGGCAGGAGCGTGTTTACTGCCATAGTCAAGAGGAAGAAGCCACAAATTCCCATATATGATCACAGGGTCCTTATGTGGAGATTCTACGAAATTGCTAGTTCGGACTGGAAAAAATACTTAATAGGAGTAATTTTGATCTTCCCTCACCTTGACTTAACAATTCATTCCATTAGATAGATAGGCAAGATATCTCCAAAATTATTTACTCACCCTGCAAAATACTACTATTACTAGCTGCGAGAATGATCTGAATATTCACCACACTGAGAAAATTGACTCGCTCTGTTTGCGGCAATATGACTTTATTATGCTTAAACAAAACATATAAAGTTACGTAGCAAATTATCTGGACCAGGGGAATGTGAGGAAGATATATAGGTCTGGGATGAGATCGAGGGGTGCAAAGAGGGATGGAGGGAAATAAAGAAAGAGGGATTGAGGGAAATAAAGAAAGAGGGATTGAGGGAAATAAAGAAAGAGGGATTGAGGGAAATTAAGGAAGAGAGTTGGAGGGAAATAAAGAAAGAGGGATGGAGGGAAATAAAGAAAGAGGGATGGAGGGAAATAAAGAAAGAGGGATTGAGGGAAATAAAGAAAGAGGTATGGAGGGAAATAAAGAAAGAAGTATGGAGGGAAATAAAGGAAGAGAGCTGGAGGGAAATAAAGAAAGAGGGAAATAAAGGAAGAGAGTTGGAGGGAAATAAAGGAAGAGGGAAGGAGGGGAAAGAGAAAAGCAGAGAGAAAGGAGGGGTTAGGGAGGCCGAGTTGTGACCTCAGTTCAGCCCATGTGGAGACGAGCCAGAACCGCCCCAGGCCAGGCCCAGAAGTAGCCCTGGCGAGGAGCAGAGGCCAAGTGGGGCGGGGCGGGGCGGGGCGAGAGCAGAGCAGGGGCGGTTTGGTTGGTGAGGGGCGAGAGCAGAACATAAGGCGGTATGGAGGGGCGAGGGGCGAGTCTATAGGGCATGGGCAGTTTGGGCGGGGAGGGGCGGCGCAAGTTTGGGCGGGGAGAATCAAAAGCAGGGCTGGGTAGAATATTTTTGGAGGGGAATGGAAGGGAGGATGGGGGGAAGGGAGGATGGGGGGGGGAAGGGAGGATGGGGGGGGGAAGGGAGGATGGGGGGGGAAGGGAGGATGGGGGGGGGGAAGGGAGGATGGGGGGGGGGAAGGGAGGATGGGGGGGGGGAAGGGAGGATGGGGGGGGGGAAGGGAGGATGGGGGGGGAAGGGAGGATGGGGGGGGAAGGGAGGATGGGGGGGGGACGGGGAGGGTAAAGCTGACATAAATGGCTCACATACATACATACATAAATTTCCTTTAAAGTTCGATCATATCATATTTTCACACCAACACAAATGTCACACAAACCTTATCTCTCTCTCACTCACTTCCCGAAGCTCACACCTGCTCTCTCTCTCTCTCTCTCTCTCTCTCTCTCTCTCTCTCTTCCCGAAGCTCACACCTGCTCTCTCTCTCTCTCTTCTCGAAGCTCACACCTGCTCTCTCTCTCTCTCTTCTCGAAGCTCACCCTTCTCTCTCTCTCTCTCTTCTCGAAGCTCACCCTTCTCTCTCTCTCTCTCTTCTCGAAGTTCACCCCGTCTCTCTCTCTCTCTCTCTCTCTCTCTCTCTCTCTCTCTCTCTCTCTCTCTCTCTCTCCACCCCGGCCGTGGACCTAATTATGACGTTTGGTGGCTGTACAGTTGTGACTTTTGACCCTTTGGTGTGTTGCCTTATTCCTACACGTAGCTCCTTGCACTGTACAGTCGGCTGCAAAAGTCCTGTCATCTCACTTGCTTCCCTGAGGCACGCGATGTTCATAGACTCGAGATTATTAGGTGTAAAAAACGTGTGTATTTCTCGAGTTCATGAACACTGCTTGTCTCGGTGAAGCAGGTGAGGCGACAGGACTTCTGCCACCGACTGTACAGTACACTCGCAATCCATTATAGGTATCCAGGCTTACTTCGAATAACCTGATTGAGTATTAAGCGAACTCAAGCAAATATGAAACAGGATAAGCGTGTAATTGGTTCACTAGTATATATGTCAAATTATTCAAAACCTGAATACAAATATGCAACAGGATACGTGTTGCAATTGGTTCACTAGTATGTCAAATGATTCGAAACTTCAACAAGACCTGGATACATATTTTGGATTGCGAGTGTACCTTAGAGAAAAAAATCAATTATATATATATATATACATAGTGATAAATACAGTAATTAAATATATACAGATAATGCATATGTATAGATAGATAGATGCTTTAAATATCATAGTTAGCAAGAGAGGTAAATATATAATAGAGATAAAATTAATATATAAAGGAGATAAATTTATAAAGAGAATAATATATAAAGAGATAAATATATAAGGAGATAAATATATAAGGAGATAAATATATAAGGAGATAAATATATAAGGATATAAATATATAAAGAGAAGTAATTACAGAGATAAGTAATTACAGAGATAAGTAAATAAAGAGATAAATATATAGAGATAAAAAAATAAATAGATGAGTAAATAAATAGATGAGTAAATAAAGGGATAAGTAAATAAATAAAAAGGATAAATAGGTTCCCTTTAAAGTCCACGATTAATTTCAAAGTCTCCGTTAAAATAATGCACTAGAAAATAATAACCTGCAGAATATAAACGTCATTTTACCACTAGACGTCGGTGTGAAGAATCCCTTTCGAAGATTATATTTATTTATTTATTAACTAATGTAATTTTTTTTAGATGAAGGCATAACTGGTGTCAAAAAGTAAATATTTAACTAACAGAAACGTGTGTGTGTGAGAGAGAGAGGGGGGGAGTTTGTGTTAGGGGGGATAGTTTTGTGTGTGTGTGAGTAGGGGTAGTTTGTGTGTGTGTGTTTGTGAGTAGGGGTAGTTTGTGTGTGTGTGAGGGGGGGGGGGGTAGATTGTGTGTGTTTGTGAGGGGGGGGTAGATTGTGTGTGTGTGAGGGAGGGGGTCGTGTATGTGTGTGAGGGAGGGGGTCGTGTATGTGTGTGAGGGAAGGGGTCGTTGTGTGTGTGAGGATGGGTAGCTGTGTGTGTGAGGGAGGGGGGTTTAGTTGTGTGTGTGAGGGAGGGGGTCGTTGTGTGTGTGAGGGAGGGGGTCGTTGTGTGTGTGAGGGAGGGGGTCGTTGTGTGTGTGTAAGGGGGGGAGTGGTTGTGTGTGTGTGTGTGAGGAGGGGTTTAGTTGTGTGTGAGGGAGGGGGTCGTTGTGTGTGTGAGGGTGTAGTTGTGTGTGTGTAAGGTGGGGAGTGGTTGTGTGTGTGAGGGGGGGGGAGTGGTTGTGTGTGTGTGTGTGTATGGGAGGGGGATTGGCTGTGTGTGTATGGGAAGGGGGATTGGTTGTGTGTGCGTGGGAGGGGGGAGTGGTTTTGTGTGTGTGTGTGTGGGAGGGGGGATTGGTTGTGTGAGTGTGTGTGTATGGGAGGGGGGATTGGTTGTGTGTGCGTGGGAGGGGGGAGAGAGAGGGGGGTGGGAGAGAGATGGGGTGGGAGAGAGATGGGGTGGGAGAGAGATGGGGTGGGAGAGAGATGGGGTGGAGAGAGAGGGGGGTGGGAGAGAGAGGGGGGTGGGAGAGGGGGTGGGGGTGGTAGAGGGAGTTGGCAGCGGGCACCCCACATGTTCAGCGACCCGTGGCCAGAACATACACACACACACCTCTCCCCCCCCCCTCCCCCACCCACCCAGTACACACCTGTAAGCTCTGGGGGTCAAAGGTGGAGAGGGTGTGGGGTGAGTGTGGGTGGGGGTTGGCGTGGGACAGTGGTGTGGGCAGCATTGAAGGGGTCAGAGAGAGAGAGAGAGAGAGAGAGAGAGAGAGAGAGAGAGAAATAAATTGGACAGTGTGTGTTTGAGTGTAACTGGGATGGTGAGGGGAACGTGTGGGAAGCAACAAAGAGAGGAGAGGGGAGAGGGAGAAGGGTTGAAAGTGAGAGGGGGAGAGGGGAGAGGGAGAAGGGTTGAAAGTGAGAGGGGGAGAGGGGAGAGGGAGAAGGGTTGAAAGTGAGGAGGGGAGAGAGAGGGAAGGAAAGTGAGAAGGGGAAGGAAGGGGAGGGAGAGGGGTGGAAAGTGATGATACGTGAAGGGAGGGCGTGGAAAGTGAGAAGGGGAGGGGGTGGAACGTGATAAGGGGAGGGAGAGGGGCCTAAAGTGAGAAGGGGAGGAAGAGGGGTGGAAGAGGGGTGGAAAGTGATAAGGGGAGGAAGAGGGGAGGAAAGTGAGAAGGGGAGGGAGAGGGGTGGAAAGTGAGAACTGTGGAAAGTGATAAGGGGAAGGGATGGGAGGGGAGGGGAGAATTGTGGAAAGTGAGAAGGGGAGGGGAGGGGAGAGGGGGTGGAGAATGAGAAGGGGAGGGGTCGTGACACTGGCGCCAGAAGGACCGACGCCAAGGATGGGTGGGTGGGTGGGTGGGTGAAAGTGTCGTGGGGGGTGTGGGTGGGTGAGTGAGAAAGAGATGATCTATGGTTACAGTGAATGACTCGTGTGTGTGTGTGTGTCAGTAGAGAGAGAGAGAGAGAGAGAGAGAGAGAGAGAGAGGGGGGAGAGGGGGAAGAGAGGGGGAAGAGAAGGGAGAGATGAGGAAGAGAGGGGGGGAGAGGAGGAAGAGAGGGGGGAGAGGAGGGAGAGAGGGGGGAGGGGAGGGAGAGAGGGGAGGGAGAGAGTGGAGGGAGAGAGGGGGGAGAAGGGAGAGAGAGGGGGGGAGGGGAGAGAGGGGGAGAAGGGGGAGGGAGTGGGAGAAGGGGGAGGGGAGAGAGGGGGAGAAGGGGGGAGGGAGTGGGAGGAAGGGGGAGGGGGAGAGGGGGAGGGGAGGAGAGGGGATGGGGGGAGAGAGGGGATGGGGGGAGAGAGGGGATGGGGGGAGAGAGGGGATGGGGATGGAGGGAGCAGGGAGAGAGTGGGAGAGGGAGAGAGTGGGAGGGGGGAGAGGAGGGGGAGGGGGGAGAGAGATAGATAACACAGTCACGAGCCATAATAAATATCAAAGTCTTGTTTTAATGTCAAATCATCTGACAACGCTTATCCTACTGCTGTATCGTATTTGGAAAACAACAACAAAAGTAACAATAAATTCGACCGATCAAAAAGAGAAACATGGGTGGTAAGTAATAAAAAACTAAGTATGCCTCCATCTTGTTTGTTTATACTCCAATGTCTTAATACACAACGTCACAGTGGTATAGTGGACACCCTCAGAGCAGCGGCCATCATGTGTTTGTAGGAATTAATATGTAACCCTTCACACGTGGACATACATTTCACACTGTGGACATGTATGTATCATTGAAGTGTGGCCAGATTTGTGGAATATGTGGTATCTGAGGGTTAAGGTGTTTTGTGTGTAGATAATACTGGTGGTGGATAAGAAAAATGGCTGCGTCACCACTGTACCCCTACCTCCGCCTAATAAAACTCCTTGGTTGTCTCCATCATGGTTACGTCGTGGGAAGGGGCCTTATATATAAGTTTTGTGTAGAAGACATGACTGATAAGCCACAATAACGTAAAACCCCTCCCTTCCCCCGGCCTTTAGTTAAACATATCACCATTTTCCCCGTCCCTCAACTTACTGACATCACGAGGTCCGTATACAGGATTACAGGCTACCAGTCCAGCAGATGATGAAGCCAGACTACCCAGAGAACGAAGGATGAAGAACGAAGAACGAGAGACAAGCGGTGTGTGTGTGTGTGTGTGTGTTGGAGCCTTAATGACGACTGAACAGTAAACACCATCCCCCCTTTTCCCCCCAAACCCCCAATCCCCCCACAGCCCCTCTTCTCCCCCCTCCATCCCCGATACACCTGAAGCCTTGCAGCCTGAGTCGAAGCATCATAACTGTGTCTCTGAAGCTTCACGTGTGGTTTCGTGTGTGAGTGTGTGCTGTATTGTGTTGTGGTCAATAAATCATCTATCTATCTATCTATTTATCTGTGTGTGTGGTCAATAAAACATCTATCTATCTATCTATTTATCTATCTATCTGTGTGTGTGTGTGTGTGTGTGTGTGTGTGTGTGTGTGTGTGTGCAAGTTTAATATAATACTATTTTACAGAACCATCAGACTATTATAATGATACAGTACAGTAGGTGAAGCATATTATGAATGACTGATAGTGTAATGGTTTGAAATATCTATACCTACCTATATACATCTGTATGGAGTGTAGTGCTATTGATCGGTTTCCAATATTCCTGCTGATGGAGTATTAATAAAGAACCCCGTGATCGTGTATGGGAATTGGGGGCTTGTGATTCCTCCTGAAAATGCCACAATACAGACAGATTACTCTATTTCTACATATCACTGAGGGCGTCTGTCTGTTTTTTTTTCTGGTATAGTTAGGAGGAATCAGTAGCCTTCCAATTTACCAACGAGAGAATCTCCCCTTAATTAAAGATGCTTGAGTAAGGGGATAATACACTTTTGATCATTCTGGAGCATATGATTCTTTCAAACTATTCCAACATACCACCGTTATTTTTGTTCATCTGGTCCTGTTTCATTACATACTTTGGAGGAATCAAGGCGCTCAAATGTACAATACCAAGAGTGCATTACCCCCTTAAAGGATTTTTTTAGCCAAGATTTATCTTTCAAAAACATAAATAATAAATAATTTGGGGGTCATATATACTTGGACCCAGTTTTGCCTGCATGGAGATGTGGGCAATACTTTAATATACAGTAGGTGTGTGTGTTTCGTGGCAATATATGAAGGACTCACTAACCTCCAACTTTCTTTCGTTGGTTTAAGGGTTTTGGCGCCCCTTCGGCCCCAGCCAATAGCTTTTAGTTCTTCAATTGTCCTTCTTTTCTTTCTATTTCCTTCCTGTTTGCTGTCTCACCTCTCTATCACCTTTTTCTGGCGCTATATGACCTCGCTGTTGCCGGCGCCTAATATCAATCAATCAATTATATACTTGGAGGTCTGATTATGGGATTGATTGATTGATTGATTGATATTAGGCGCCGCAACAGCGAGGTCATA